>JAZGTJ010001297.1:39295-60152 GCA_036877575.1 Botia almorhae | reverse complement strand
TCTGCTTAATTTTTTGTTAATGTTATATAGTTGTAGCCTACTTTAATGATAAAGTACAACATCATAATCCTATGTTAAACAAGCAGCAAAAAATAACGGGGGGCAAGGTTTCTGTCTGGTTATACTACTAAAGTACTTTAAACCATTTAACAGCATCATTACTGCGTCTTTATTGGCAACAGGTACTTTAAACCATTTAACAGCTTCAATACAGCGTCTTTGCCAACGCGAACGAACGACTGGAAACTTTTTTCCGTTTTTTTGTGTCGATTGCAAGTGACGTAGCAGGTACCGTAGAGTGCAGGTGTCATCGACTGCAAGTGACGTCACTTGCAGAGGAAGTTTGGGTGACTGAGAGTGCAGGTCTGACAGTGCAGGTCTGACAGTGGAGGTGCAGGTCTGCAGCCAGACCCTTCTCGTGCTTTCTGTCGCAGCATAAACTCTGATTCTACGTCATATTATCTCTTTCCCCCAAGTCATCGACCGGAGAGCAGCACCAACCGCAGACGAGGCCGTCCTAGCTTGGGAGCTATTCGCCAAAATGGTACGATATTTCACTGTGACAGCGAGCCAGGCTGTATTAAAAATGACTAAACTATTATATTAAATTATTTTCGTACATATAGGATTTAGCTAACGCATTTATTCGGGAATTTATGTAATCCTATTTTATTCTGTTAAGTGACGCAATGACAACCTGCTTAGAAGATTCTTGCGCTTATGTCAACCTTGAACTTGAAATACACGCATTTAAAGACGTCTCTATGATATAATGATAAGGTAATGAAACAATAAATGTAGATACAGGTTGTCTTATTTATTACCCACGTCATAATAATTGTCACGCATTCAATGGATTTGTCATCTAGCGGTTAACTTCGCAAAAATATAAAGCACGACCGCGTGACGTGTATGCCATCGTTGTTTTTAAGTGTAAGACGCGTTGTTTTAGGGATATGGCCCAGCGTAAGGCACACGGGGGTATTGGAATAGCGTTACCCCGTTATAAATAGCTAGTTCAAGCCAACTGTTCTGTTCTACGAGCTTATTAAAATTTCGTGTGTAGAGACGGAGCAAGCCATGACTCGGGAAAACTGATGTCAATGCCGAGAAAGTGGTGGGACCGTGTTATTATTTTTGAGGGTCGAAACTACCCAGGCACTTCTTATCGGAAAAAACAAGCAAAAAACAAGCAACAAAACATGTTTTGTTGGCTGCGTGTATCGCTGGCAGTGCTGGTGGTGCGGAAGACACTGCAGCACACAGCGACTACCCAGTTGCTACGCAGTTATGATACATGCTGTACTTCAATGTAGCTGCCAATGGATTATGAGCAGTAACAAAAATTTTTAAGCATAATAATTTTAAGCATATTAATTCTTATTGGGAAGTTAAATCTGTAATGTTTGTTGATCATGTTTGACAGTATGTTCCACAAACAACTTTTGATAAACTCATCTTTGTCCCTTAGGTGAACTTCACAGTCGACCAGATTCGGGAGATTATGGACAAAAAGTCCAACATCAGGAACATGTCTGTGATTGCCCATGTGGACCATGGTAAATCTACTCTCACTGATTCCTTGGTTTGCAAGGCTGGTATTATTGCTTCTGCACGTGCAGGAGAAACCAGATTCACTGACACGAGAAAAGATGAACAGGAGCGGTGTATCACCATAAAGTCAACGTAAGTATTCCCTTTATAAAATTCAAAAACATTTTCTGTCTCTTCTTTCTTGAACTATATTTATTTACATATATAATTATTTATAATTATATATACACAATAATAATTATACATGTCTCAAAATATATTAAGTGGATACCAGCATGACTTTCTGGTTATTACATAATTTAAACATTTAAATGTATTTCCCCAACAGTGCTATCTCTCTATATTATGAGCTCCATGAAAATGACTTAGCCTTCATTAAGCAGTGCAAGGATGGTTCTGGCTTTCTTATAAACTTGATAGATTCACCAGGACATGTCGACTTCTCCTCTGAGGTGACAGCTGCTCTTAGAGTTACAGATGGTGCCCTTGTAGTGGTAGACTGTGTATCAGGTAAGGTAAAGCTAGCATGCACAATATCTGAAATGCCTTATCTCCTTTATTTCAGAATATCAAATTCAAAATGTTTGTCAAAAAATAAAGTATGCACTTCACAGACATGTATGAGATCATTCTAGAGAAGGCCTCTGACTGTAATAGGAATATTTAACATCATGTAAACATTTATGCACCCATCATACAATTTGTTCAAGGATGACAACGTTAGATTTGTTCTGCAGGTGTATGTGTGCAGACAGAGACCGTCTTGAGACAAGCCATTGCTGAGCGCATAAAGCCAGTCTTGATGATGAATAAGATGGACCGTGCTCTTCTTGAGCTACAGCTGAAACCCGATGAGCTTTTCCAAACTTTCCAGCGGATTGTCGAGAATGTTAATGTCATTATCTCAACCTATGGTGAGGGAGAACATGGACCAATGGGAAACATTATGGTAACAGATCACACAAGCTGGCATTTAAAATTAACAGCACAAACGTAAGCTTTGACTTGATAGTTTTTTTCTGGCTCTGGTGTTTCTTAGGTGGATCCTGTGGTTGGGACTGTGGGATTTGGGTCAGGCCTCCACGGTTGGGCTTTTACTTTGAAGCAGTTTGCTGAGATGTATGTGGCCAAGTTTGCTGCCAAAGGAGATAAGAAAAAAGCAGACCTTCCTCCAGCAGAACGAGCTAAGAAAGTAGAGGAGATGATGAAAAAGCTTTGGGGAGATAAGTAAGGGTATTGTATTATAAAAAGACAGAGGTCAAAAGACAACTTTCCGATGTTATATCTAGTATAAATCATGTATGTTTATGAAATCCTTTTTGTAACCTAAATGTATTATTTCCAGGTACTTTGATCCTTCCTGTGGAAAATTCAGCAAATCAGCAATGACTGCAGATGGCAAAAAGCTACCCCGAACTTTCTGCCAACTTGTCCTGGATCCAATATTTAAGGTGTGTGTTTAAATTGCTTCTTAGTACCTCATTTATGTTTTGTAGATAACTAATTTTAAATGAATCTCCTTTCAGTCAATCTTCAGTTGTAACCTTTTCTACAGGTTTTTGATGCCATTATGAATTTCAAAAAAGAAGAGACCCAAAAATTGATAGAGAAACTTGAAGTAAAGCTTGATGCAGAGGACAAAGAAAAAGAAGGAAAACCGCTACTTAAGGTAGAACTGCACAGAAAAACACTTTTTTCACTTACATTGTAAAAAGTCCATGAATAACCACTTCTGAAGTCTATGCTGGTGTAGCTGACACATGGTTGTTCCATGTTTCCAGGCTGTGATGCGCCGTTGGTTGCCTGCTGGTGAAGCCCTACTCCAGATGATTACCATTCATCTTCCCTCTCCTGTCACAGCCCAAAAGTACCGATGTGAACTGCTGTACGAGGGTCCTGGAGATGATGAGGCTGCTATGGGTTAGTTACACCATTGCAAGGTGTTTTAAGGGAGATTTGCTCTGTTAGCATCCTTTATGTCAACCTCCTCCTTTGACTTTCCAGGTGTAAAGAACTGCGATCCTAAAGCTCCTCTAATGATGTACATCTCCAAGATGGTGCCAACCACTGACAAGGGTAGATTCTACGCTTTTGGTCGCGTTTTCTCCGGTGTTGTTGCTACAGGGCAGAAGGTGCGCATCATGGGCCCAAACTTCACACCAGGAAAGAAAGAGGACTTGTACTTAAAACCAATCCAAAGGTTTGCTGCCATACGTTAAACTTACTATTTATTAATAGTAATAAACAATAAACGCTATTCTTACTCTGTGGTTTCACTATGTCCTCTTTAGAACTATTCTGATGATGGGTCGTTATGTAGAGCCCATTGAAGATGTGCCATGTGGGAACATTGTCGGTTTGGTTGGGGTTGATCAGTTCCTGGTTAAGACTGGCACGATCACTACCTTTGAAAACGCTCATAACATGCGTGTCATGAGGTTTAGTGTTAGCCCTGTGGTGAGGGTTGCTGTGGAGGCCAAGAACCCAGCTGATCTGCCAAAACTGGTAGAAGGCCTCAAACGTCTGGCTAAGTCTGATCCCATGGTTCAGGTAAATATCTTGACTATGTTAACCCACTGTTTACAATGAGTAAAAACTAATAAAATTCAAGATAGTTTTAAGTTTTAGCTATCTGATATACTACATTAACTAGATGTTATTTTCCAATATTACAGACCAAATTGTTGTTGAAATTGTTATTTGCCTTTTGCTAGTGTATCATTGAAGAATCTGGGCAGCACATAGTGGCAGGTGCTGGAGAGTTGCATCTGGAGATTTGTCTAAAAGACCTGGAAGAAGATCATGCTTGCATCCCTCTGAAGGTACAGTAGTGCTTAGATGACATCACTGATGAGTGTTCAGATATTGTTTTTAGTGTATCAGTGATCCACTAACAGCTTATTTTTTTACAGAAATCAGACCCAGTTGTGTCATATCGTGAAACAGTGAGCGATGAATCAGACCAGGTTTGCCTGTCAAAGTCCCCCAACAAGCACAATCGGCTGTACATGAAATCTCGGCCTTTCCCAGACGGCTTGGCTGAGGACATTGATAAGGGTGACGTGACCTCTCGGCAGGAGCTCAAACAGAGAGCTCGTTACCTGGCTGAAAAATATGAGTGGGAGGTTGCTGAGGCCCGTAAGATATGGTGCTTTGGACCAGATGGCACAGGGCCCAACATCCTCGTGGACATTACAAAGGGAGTGCAGTACCTGAATGAGATAAAGGACAGTGTGGTGGCTGGTTTCCAGTGGGCAACCAAAGAAGTGAGTAAAAACAGTTTTAGAGATTTATGTATTGTAATTTACAGTTGGACAGTCCTATATAGTTTAGCTCAGACCGTGATCACAAAGCAATATTTAAGAGACACTAATATGTTTTAACTCCAGGGTGCACTCTGTGAAGAGAACATGCGAGCAGTCCGGTTTGACATTCATGATGTCACCCTTCATGCTGATGCTATCCACAGAGGTGGCGGTCAGATCATTCCTACAGCCCGTAGAGTTCTGTATGCTTCTGTGCTCACTGCACAGCCAAGACTCATGGAACCCATTTATCTGGTTGAGATTCAGGTACATTTGATTCTGAACAACATAAAGAGGGTACAATCTAAATCTTAATGGCACTAAAATACTCTTGTCCCCTACAGTGTCCTGAGCAGGTTGTTGGTGGCATCTATGGCGTGCTGAACAGAAAACGAGGCCATGTCTTTGAGGAGTCTCAGGTGGCAGGCACACCTATATTTGTTGTGAAGGCATATCTGCCTGTGAATGAATCGTTTGGTAAGTTACTCCTTTAGACCGAATAGCTGCTTGAAGTCTGTTTTTTGTTTGCTCAAAATGAAAGCACTGGGACATATAGTGTCATTTTAATATTCAGCAATGGATACATTTGTATGTTTTAGCGGTTATTGAAACCTTAGCAAATGGTATGCCTTCCTTAAAGACTATGTACCTCAACACAAATCAAGCCCTTTCTATCTTTGATGCTTCTAATCTTGCTCGCCTGTTTCTTTACAGGTTTTACAGCAGACTTGAGGTCTAACACAGGTGGTCAGGCCTTCCCTCAGTGTGTGTTTGACCACTGGCAGATTTTGCCAGGTGACCCCTATGACGTAAACAGCAAACCTTGCCAAATTGTGGCTGAGACCCGTAAGCGCAAAGGTCTAAAGGAGGGCATCCCAGCATTGGACAACTTCCTTGACAAATTATAATTTTCTCTGGAGCGTTAATGGTGATTAAAGCTATTAATCTTACAATGTTGATTAACTCCAAAGTGATGACTGACGTGTATGTAATGTTTACACACAACATCAGTAGAGCTTAATTTAAGCTTTCAAATCTGCACAAATCTTGCAGCAAGTAAAATCTAAGCAAGTTAGGCTTATGTGAATGTGTCCAAATGTAACACAGTAAGTACAGTCAATATAGTAAAACAAAAACCTGCAATTAATCATCATACTTTAAAAATATATTTTGAGATATGAAAATCTAATCACTGTGGATTGGTTTATGTCATAGGATGCATCATTTTGAACTGTGCCCTCCTTTTGGCAAAGATTCAAGATTCTCAGCAATGACCTGTGCCATCATCTATAGAAAGCTATGTCCATTATAAACCTAAGAGGGACAATAAAGCAATGTATCAACATTTACAGCACACCAGTGTTTTTACATCAATAAAATCATTATTTGACTTAAAATGGTACATATAATTTATGTAACATAGGGGAATTGCTATCTGTGTAAAAGAAATAACCATTTACATGCTTTAGACTTTGTCAAAAATACACACATTACACTGAATGGCTCAAATCCAGTAAGACAATGTGAGATGAATTCATACTACAATTCATGGCAAACTAGTAAATAACCATTAGCAATAAAAGCAATCTAAAAGAAACCAATACGCATGATGTGTATTGTGTTGATTCCCATCCCATATCAAAACTATAAACTGAGGCATAATTTTAAAAGTATGGCTTTAGTTTCATTTCACCTATAGCTGCATGTCTTGTTGGCTGACCATTAAGATTAGACAGTTTTAACTTAATTTGTGAGATAGCAAAACAAACAATTTCACATAAAATTATAAACTCAAAACAGAAATTTAAAACCACAAAATCTTAAAAAGTGATGCCAATGCAATCTGACATTTGCCTTCATATCAGACAAGTGAACGAGTAAACATTATACAATATACAACAGTTTTTATTGCTGCAACTTAAGTCTGAAATTGTAACAAAAAATAATTGCACTGTTGAAATTGAACTGGACAACAAACTGAGCTGCCGCTGAATATCTGCTTTCATTCCAACTGCAGACGTGATACACACAATAGAAAGTTTTCCGTCCACTTATATTTTCCCGGTTTGCTTTGCTCAGCTCCTTCAATCAAAGAGCCAATGAATGAGTCATTATTGTGTAAATAACAGTTTTCCCAACTTAAAGAAGAAACAGCTCGGTCAGGGTTGCATTGTTAAATGACCCTGCTTCAGAGATTTCCACTGCAGTCTTTCTAGGTCCTTGTCAAAACACAATTCATTAAGTTCATAGTTCGATAATAAAGAAATGTAGCTTAGCTAACATAATTCAAAGTGTGGCTGGTTTGGTGACTGAGTTTATTTTGGCCAATCAAGTACCATGATTCAGTCTAATGAGATAATGTCTGAAAGGCCTGAAGATCCTCCGGTGATGACTCCTGTCTCGTGACTAGAGCTGCTGCTATGAGTTGCTGCCTCATACTGAGCTGATGAGGAAACCATACCAGCACTGGTAGTGGCACTCTGAAGGCTGCTGGAAAGGCTGTCTAAAAATATGGGGGGTCTGTAATGCTGCTGGGAAAAAATAAGTATGATAATGTTGTTCAAAGCCAATAAAAGCCGATAAAAGAATAGACAGATTAGTTGCACATAGAGACCTTTAAAATGTAATGCAAACTCTGTATTTCTATGTCATAATATCTTACACGTACCTGAGGATCTCCTTGAATAAGCGAAAAAAGATCAAGACCTTTGGGAAAAAAAACAGAAAATAAGAAATCTTTGTGTCAAATCTTGATCTTGATGAATATTTAATTGCATGGCAGATTGGATAAATACATACTTTGCATATCTGTGGGAATAGAGGATAAGGTTGAATGATGGAATGGAACAGAGTAGTCTGCTATTGAGGACGATAGGTATGAGGTGTCCAGAGTCTGGACATTTGACACCCGGACAGTTGATGGCTGGAAAGTCAAAACCCTAAAAGAAAAAGCAGTAAAGTATTCAAGTCACCCAACACAAAGCAGCACCACATTTGAAATATAAAATGAAATATGGAAATGAAGGTGATAATGCAATAAACACACATCTATAGCAGTAATGCTATGGATACTAAGGTTTATTATATAGTTCAAGGTTCTGTGTAAGGTTCAAACCAAGATATTGTTTTACATGGTCTTATTTGCTGTGAAATATAATAACCACAAACCCTTTGCTGTGCATCTCCTCAGCTTTTGACATGTAGACACAGCGCTTTTTTGGAGGAGGATCCTCCTCTTCATCATCATCAGATGAGCTCTCCAATGTCAGGTCGATCACATCTGCTTTTTTCATACTGCTGGGTTCTAGGGGCAGCACCACTGCACTCTGTCGCACTGGAACAGCACCTGAGTGGTCATGGATCATTTTCATAACGCAGAAGCTCACTTAAATATGGAAATTATATTTTCCATCAATATTTTGAAAACAAAGTTTCCATTAACCAACAGTATTGTACACAAGTCTTCAGCATAATTGTTTTTAAGATGTTAGAAAGTGTACAAGAATAGTAATAAAATACTGTATTTTACAGAATAAACACTTACAATCAATTTTTGGGATAGATGGAGAAGACACTTTCAATGCCTCCTTCTTCGGTCTCATTGGACACCAAGTCCCATCCTCTTGAAATTTGATTTCATCAACATCTGTGCAGTCGTTCAGTATTTCCATAAAAAGTCTGAAGAGTGGAAAATGACCAGTTTGCTACCTTGTACATTACACTTAACACTGGAGTATCACTTTTAAACATTCTTTTAAACATGGGTTATAAAACAACTCCAGAGCAGTGTTAGCACTGCTTATGCAGGGGCACAAATAAACAGTGTAAAATCATGAAACTTTATTATCCAGAACTATTATTAGCCCAGGGTAAAATCTGAACAGTGTGATTATGGAAAAAGATAACCCAGGATTCTGTTAACCCATGAGTTGACTGACCCAGGGTTACCAATTACAAGCGTGAAAGCCTATAGGTATAACACTCTCTATTAAGCCAAAAATAAACCCAAAAAATTCAAGAATATACTGTGGTTAAAGTGGCATGAGTTTCTATCACCAGCTTGAGAATAAACTCACCCGTCTATAATCAGACTCTCGTATGTGGCCTTCTTGTCACAGACAGGACAGATCCAGGTGGGCTTCTTCTCATTCATTTGCAGGTAGAGAGCAGCGTCAAAGCACTGCAGGTGTGAACAGGTGACAGCTCGACAGGGTACTGTAAGGCGCATCTTTCCAAGCTATGCAAAGGAGATGACTAATTAGTTAGCAAAACTCATAATCTATACAGCACAATAAACAAAAACTGACACCGTTAACTAAATGAAAACTAATGCCGTTATCTGAAATAAGGGTAAAGTGTCAGTGAATATCAGTGTGATGCAGTATCTTACTGGGCACATGAGTGAGACTCGTAAACTGGTTGTGGCAATTTCGCTGTCAGGGTCCGCCGTGAGCTTTTCCTTAACTGTTATTAGATGACAACAACGTGTAGGTTCAGTATATCATTTCAATAATTCAGCTGATTACTTTACTGCTAATAAATTCACAGCAAACAGACAATTACCACGTAAACTGACTCAGTGAATTTACAGCACTACCATGATTGATCACATACACAAACAATTAAAATAAAGCTTATTTTGCTCTTTTCTCAAAGATGAAAATGTTGCTTTACTCAATGCTCTGGAGTGGTCAGGGTTTCTGATCCCCTTCATTCTCAGTCTCTGCAGTAATAGTGGGGAGGTCAGCTGCCGCACCAAGTAAACGGACATGGAGTATGTCTACAGAGAACAAGGAAGTACATACAAATGCTGAGCATATAAAGACATAAAGAAGCTGAACCTGATAGATTGAATATCTATCCTGATGGCAGATATAGAAACTACATGTTTTCTATAACAGGTGCAACCGCATTACACATACCTTTCCTATTTCAGGAGCCCACGTGACTGATATCTGATTAGGTACAGCAGATGATAACCTGACCAGCGATGTGATGTTTAGTGGTCTGCCTGGTCTTTTTTGCTCCACACCATTCTTAGGGGGCGGTGCATAGCCCTGTGCGACAACCACAACATATTAACAATTACACACGTATATAGCAATGACACTACATCTAATGTAGTGCTATTCTGTGTTATTCTGTTAAACAGGCTTACTGAAGTGTAATTACAATAGGACTACGTACAGGGAGAGGAAACAGTTTCCCATTGACTTTGATGCACAGGCTGTTTGGAAAATTGTCCTCTTGTGGACAGCTGGTCTCTGCTAGACAAAACCTAGTATAAAATCAAGAAACCATTTTAATGTGACACATGTTAATGTTAAACACAAAGCTATTTAAATTCAGCATAATAAAGTGACATCACATTAAGTTAGTTCTTACCGTAGTTGAATTTGAACCATGTAGTCCCGTCTGCCACCTGGAAGAAAGTCCCTAAGCAAAACAGCAATAACAACAAAGAACCAAATTTAATCAAGAACTTAAAGATACTCTTTTATTTAAAGTCTTATAAAAAGTAAAACAAAATGTATATAGCCATACAAAAGTCAGAGTCCTTACCGAGAAATGCAAACTTCTCTCACTTGCTGTGGAGTCAAAGCAAATATGAAGTATTTCTCCTGGTGAAACCTCTGAGCAGTACTGGCCCCTTTAAGACATTAAACAAGCACGTGTGTTTAAAATCTAAGCTATAGACAAAGGTTGCAATTCAACCAATGTTATGAAAAGACTGCATTTATCATGCATACAGTGTAACGTTAAGAAAAAAGTATTTAATATAGAACTACCTAAACTTGAGGGTTTGATCAAGACATCCAGCACGTCATAAAATGGAAGGGACTTCATCTGCACGTCCGGGTGGACAGGTGCCATAAGCGACGTGGGCTGCTGCATATTCATCATGGGCTTTGATTCAGGAAAGACAGGTGAATCGCAGCTCACTGGGTGCTGCTGCACAAGGTCTGATTGGCCGGTTTGAAGAGGAAGATCTGATCTCACAACCGTGGCACTGTTGTCTAGGTGAAAATAGGATTTAATGCTCGACTTAAGAGCTGCCAAATCTGCAAGACCATCAAATGTCCTCGGGTATCTCCGACGATACAGTTCCTTTATTTTGATCTGCACGGCAGGACTACAACCGCTCCTCAATAAATGCAAAGCCCTCAGCAGAAGTTCATGCTTGCGACCACTCTTATTCCTTCCAGCAAAACCTAACAGAACCTGGAGCTCTGAGACACGGAAACTTGATACCATATTCTGCAAAACAAATCAAAACAATGCATTTTGGGAAACCAGACATGGAAAAGCAATCTGAAGTTAAGCAAATTAACATTTTTGCAACATACTAAAATCTTTTTTACCTACTATGCCATGTTGATATGTTCTGTATGTATTAGAATTAACAAGCGATAATTATCAATAATTATCTATGTGCGTCAATAACAGACATGGCATAGGATTGTGGTATGTGGTTATAAGTGATTTTTAAAGAACCAAAGGCTTCATTTGCAAGTAGGTTAGTTTATTCTACAAACATGTAATCAATTAGTGAGGTGACAACCCACCCAAAATTCCCATGTCAGAAACCCCAGAGAAATAAGAAAATCTCAACTGACCCTTCATTATATGGTCCATGCTTGATTGTTCTTACGTGTTTATCCTTTTTTCTTTAAAAATCCTTAACAAATGTGACCGAAATGCATCTAAAATGTTGAGAATAATTCCAAGACCCATTAGATATACATTAAGAGCATGACACAGGACAAAGCAGATGTTGGCATTGACCCCAAAAGGAATTAACTGAATGGTTTAAAAAAAACAAGGCGGGGTGTTTCTAAACACTTTACTAGCACTTTTACACGACATCATAATTCATTCATGTAGGCAGGCATGTATAATAGCACACAAAGACGTGTCGAACTTTCGTGTAAAGCCAACAGATGTTAAATACAACTGATGCTGGCCTGCTATGCGTTAAAGTTGTAGAATTACGGTTTATTTAATGTGATAGTTAAAGCTGTGCTCTTGAGACAAAGGTGGAGAGAAAACACTCATGAATCAATGTCATTTTTGAGGCAACCAACTTACTGGCTTGTAAACAACCTTCTCAAGGTCTCTCTCTTTAATGTGTACATGCGATTTTATACAAAAAAAGGTCAGGACTGCACTAATATTCACACACACATTTAACATACTTGTCCACACAGCTGTTACCCGTTCAAATAAACGATATAAACAAACCTACGCCTGGGGGTACAAACAGCACTCTTGTCGGACGCTAGCTAACAAAGACCAGCCGAAACAATTGAAGCAGTGAAGAAATTGTAACGTAAAAAACTTTTTACCTGCTGCAAACAGTCGTCAAGTTCAGTTAGGCATTAAAATAAAGCATTTTGGGGATAATTAGCGCAGTTTGAGAGACATTTACAGGCTGATCTTCAATGTTTGTATAGCAGCTCGAGCTAAAAGAGCAGCTAGCGGGCTAAACTCTATCATTCTAACAGTGATGGGACTTTAACGTTTTAACAAGTAATAATCCAATCAACGGACACCGAATCGCCCGACAATGTAGCATAACAAGACGGAAACCGCAAATATCTTTAGAATGTGAAAGACGCAGAAAAGTAACCAACTATCATTACACTTTCGCCTACCCGTAACTCCTCAATATCCGCCATTTTCTGGCTGCGCTCATCCTGCCCAGTCCAGAGATGTCGGGTCACGTGACACGGAACGGGGTTAAAGGGGTCATAACATAATTTTAAAATAATTAGTTTTTCTACTGTTATCCATTGATAATGTTATTTATTTTTGTTACTTCAAAACATATTTAACTTACCATGACTATGTTCCACTTTCTATAAATATACTTAACGTGTTTGGCCGTCTATAAGTCGTCTATATTACGATGTTTTAACTTCTCAACACCAAAAATCAGATGATTAACAATTAATGGAAGACACAGATTTAATACTAAAATTTGCACAGTTGCAGAGGTAGTTTAAATCATGTGTATATTCATAGAACTTGAGAAGCCACGAACATTTTGCCTTATTCATGACTGCTTAAAATATTTAAGCTTTCAGGATTTACCTTTTTGTTACATGCCTGTATTGCTGAATATTTGAACAACATAAATTATGATTTCCTGATGATTTTCATGCTGTCGCCCAGCAGGTGGGGCTGAGTGCCAATACATTAAGATTTCACAGTCTTCTGTGCCTCATCAGCGGTCTGTTTTTCCCAACGGTAGATTCTGATTCTAAAGACGAACTTGGGTCAGCTTACGAAGGCATCTTATTTCAGAGGCAAACTATCTAAGCGGACGGTGACAATTATGGAGAGTTGTGGATTTAAAATCTTATAAACAGTAACTTTTGTTTGTTTGTTTATGAGCTAGGTCAGATTATTTCATTCTGTTTATAACTTTTTTCAACGACTGTAGCCTATTTCATTTGGATGACTTGAGTGAATCATGTAAATCTCCTAAGATTTCTTATTCTTTGAATATATAATTAGTTTTATAGGAATCCATTTTAATACCTGCCGTACTTCTTTTCTGCTGTAAATCTCTCCAATGGAGTGAAATAAATTAGACTTTTTCTGCTAAAATAAGAACAAAAAAAGTTTTGTAATGTTTCGGAGCTGAATGTTTCTTTCAAAGCATGTGTACCTAAATTTACAATAAGATGTGGTAAAATGTAAGTATTGTAACACAAGGAGGGGGCTTAAATTGCCATGATTGAAATTGGTTATGTAATTACTTTGAAAATGACAACAATTTGAAAATAATTGTAGCAGACTGTCAGCATGGTTATCTCAGAGTTTCAACTTTCAGCTGTTTACTAATTGCATTCCAGTGGGCTAACCTCAGTACTCCTGGTCAAGAAATTTAAACCTACACATTTACATCTTTTAACAGAACTGTTTTTTTGCCAACTGGTCAGATTAACCGGCTACATCAGTCTCTGTTTTCAAAAAAAGGGTGTAAAAATTAATGCATTTAGGTACTGAAAACAAATCATACTAATCCACTTGTACACTGCAGTTATGTGACAAACCCGATCAAATTTGATCCAAAACTTAATTTGATTCTACTAAGCAGACAAATGATAGGAAAATAATCCACAATGTATAATATGGCTTTAAACAATATGGAGGATATTGTCTTTCTAATAACATCAATATTAGGGGGCACAATACAGTATTTTTTCACTTGTCAGGTGATCGCTTTTTGTTTATTTATTAACCTTTCAACATATAATCTCTATGAGTTCATCATTCCTTTATTTATCAAAATTTATTTCAAACATCAGCTGTAGATTTGTTATTTTTAATAATTAAAATTGTATATTTTCAATTGTTGTTCTTATATCAATTTACAGCCAGCAGTAATACCTGTTCTGTACCATAGTAGTATTTCTAGTTTCTCCCATCACCTCAACAAATTTAATATAAAGAGCTGCTGGATGGAACACATGCCAACATAAATAATATTTTATTATGTAATAACTGCCACAGTGTTGCTGATTTTGAACAAAACATCATTCAGGTGTAATGGCTAAACCTGTTTTATGACACATTTGCATGTTCATACTTGTCAAATCATGACTTTAAAAATATTTTTTATCCAATGATATGTTAAATAGACTAAATAAAAAAGTTGAATAGAGCTAAGAATAAGAACTAAAAAGAGAACTAAATATAATAAACTAATTTATTTGAACTAACTTGATTAACTTCAAGGCAAGACTAACTTTATTTCAGTTCAGTTCTTATTCTTAGATCTATTCAACCTTTAAAAACATTTTAGTCTATTTAAGATTTAATTATGTACAGTTAAGTGTGTGTCTTGTGTTGTTTTATTTTGCACTGTGTGCTGTGTTGTCCTATGTATGCAGCACCTTGGTCCTAAAGCAATGTTGTCTGCTTTCACTGCGTACAAGTTGTATATGGCTAAATTGACAATAAAGCTACTCTGACTCTCAAGACAAAAGTTCTATCATCATTTCATTATTATGTCGTTTCAAACATATATTACTTTCCTTCTTTTACAGATCACAAGAAGAGAAGTTTTAAGGAACGTTGACGCTGTTTATTTCCACACAGTGAAAGTGAATGGTGACTGAGGCTGCCAGCTCTTGTAACATTCTGTCTAAAATACTTTCTGTGTTCTATTACGAACATCAAGAGGGTAAAAAATATGACAACATTTTCGGTTACAATTTAAGTTGTTACAGTGTAATTATACATTTAAGTACTGAGTAATATTTAATTAACAACATAAAATACTATAGGATTAGGGTTTGGTTTAAATTATTGCCTTAATACATGCAATTATGCATAATGTACTGGTATTACTATAGTATGTGCATGTAACATGTAAATAGACACTGTAAAATACAGTGTTACAAAATTTTCTATTTAGAATTTCACTCAGAATTATTATGTGATCTATACCTTTAAATTTAAAGGAAACGTCTAACTTAGGATTGATGGATCTGCATGAGAGGATGTTGAGTACAACAACTTTGGCCAAAAACGTAAAGACTACACTTCAATTTAATCTTTGTGCTGCCTGACACATACAAGGTTAGCCTACATATTTGTGATTGATGAGGTTGAAGTGTGTAGGCACACAAGTCCATGACCTAGGTAAACTGCCCATGGCATCTAATTACCCAGCCTTTCCCACTTTAGCAACCTGCCATAAAAACTCCCATACATACAGACACGCATAAACCTGCCATAAGAAACAACACACACACACAGACACGCAAACACCTTAGCCTTTATTAACCTTAGCTTGTGTTATTGGGAGTAACAGACAGAGACAAGACCCCAATTACTGTTGAAATCAAAGTTGCTATTGTTAAAGCTGCAGTGGAAGAGTGTGAAGACTGGAGGACTGAAGTGGCTTGTTAGCCTGCTTAGTGCCTATCCATTGGGACTCTCCCTTTCAAATACCTGTCTCTCAGAGCATTGTTATTCAAACGGAAAATCGAACAGCCCAATGTTGCTCTGGTCATTCTGTCAAGTACACACTGTGCTGTGGGCAATGGTTAACAGTAAATTGTAATTTAGGGTCAAGTTGAGGCATAACACCGCTCTGACATTTGCCTCACAGTCTTAGATGCTGTCACATGTTAAATAATTAGAAAAACTTCAGTCGACTTTAACTTTGTGTACTCATCAGACTGCCAGCCAGAACACTCTTACTTTACACCATCTGTTGGGCTTTATTAAAAGAATGACAGGTTAAATTTAAATTATAATAAACTCAGCAGTTAAATCTGAGTAATCATTAACACCAAGCATTTCCTTTATGGGTACTGTTAACTAATGCATCCCAAATTTAAACAAACAAAAAAGGCATAGTGTACCTAAATGAGTATAGATACAGTATGGGATACAGTATAGAGTAAGGTTAGACAGATGCTGGGTGGTTTGTAACCATGCTTTAATGTACTAAAGGAATTAATGCTTTTAAATAATATAGATACATGTTTAATGCTTAACAGATGCTTTTAAGGATTTTCTTTTTATCTGTTAGACATTAATTTATCCTACTAGTTAACCCTCTGAAAGGTTGGTAGGTCATTTCAGCCCTCCAAACACCATGACTGAAGGTGTGAGTACATTAAATGTTTAATAAACTAATATTGTGCTGTTTATAGACAGTGGGGGTAAATTATGCTTTTGTTGTTATTAGCTATTTTACATTAATACATTTCAGCTGCTAGTAAAATCACAGGCAATAAAAGCCCCATTAACATGGTAGTATTATACTTTTTCTGTGATGCCCGAAGGGTAGTAATGGGCCAGTAATGTTGCACAGCACTCCATTTGTAAGGCAAAACAGAAAAATAAGCAAAAGACTAGCGTGAGCCAGCTGTGTTTGTTAGGATGTCAGCATGTATAGTGGCAGCGCATTCATCACTGCGCCACATAGCATTGGCTCGGCTTTTGTGTGTTTTGGTGAATTTGCATTCTAAATGTTTTAAATTATCTTCACAAAGGCAGGTGCAGTCCAGAGTTGGTAGGATTCGAACACCTAGTCTCACAGCAAGCAGACTGACAAAAGAGACGTTGCCAAGTATTCACTGATTTATCTCAGTTCATTTGGTACTCAGAAACAACTTGATATTCATTGGCTCATGATGTGAAGCGTGACAATACAGATGACGCAAAATGGAAAGCAGAGCTATACATCCAAATATCCACAATGACAACATCAACAGATTTTTCCCTTTGTTTCAAGATAATGTTTGGGCTACTCTAAACAGCCATGAAAAGTTTTTTGTCACACTGCTAGGCTGCGTGCTGTGATAAATAGTCTCAATGCAAAACAAAATGCCAAAAATGTCAAAGCTGTCACTATAAACCTTCTTTTTAATTAAATAAGTATTTACTTATTTATTTACTTATTAGTGTTTAAAAGTATAAAACCTAAGTCTACCTAAGTCATATTCCAGATAATGCAAACTTATGTTGTTTAAAATAAAGATGGTGTTTTAGAAAAGCTTTGTTCGAATTTATGTTTGGTCAAAAAAATCTACACCATAGACAATTTACTGTGGAACTATGGTGATCAATACATGATTTGTGTATTGACTACATATCCAGTTTCCATAGCTTTTATCACTATGGCAACCAGTGGGTTTTGTGGCAAAACTACCATTTCCTTTTACATAAGAATATTTCTGATGGCTTTTAAAGTGCTTCCCTATACATCGTATAGGTTCCATTTTATAAGGCAGGTCATGGACTGTGACCTAGATAACAGAAGAAAATAATCCCATCACAATGCATTAGTGCCTGACTAACCCCTACTTAATAAGAGGAATGTATGGCCCTTCCCCCACTCAGATATCTTTTATTTTCACTGTCAGTGAACAAACAGAACATCCCATCAATGTTTGTTTGAGCCCTTTGATAGTGCTTTTATACGCTAGTCAAAAAGATCTAGTGGTGTTTGAGGTGTAGTGTGAAATATGATGTTAGGGTTTGTTGTTCACCACATGTTCCTTTTACATATTTACATTCCTTTTAATTAAAAAACTTTGATTGACAACCTTAAATCACAAAGACTAGATAAATAATTTATTAATAGTTAATAAACAGACAGTTATAGATATATATATAGATAGATAGATAGATAGATAGATAGACAAACACAATCTCTGAGAGACTCTGAGATATTTAACGTTTTGGACATAATAGATAGTTCTTCTCAGGTTGCCTTTGAAGTGACACTCCCTTTACACAGACTTTAGGTAGCCTAATAAATTTCATTGCTGACTTCACCCTACAACAGCCCCAGAGGCATACCTGGCCACAAATAAAAGCTATTTGATCCAGGATCAGCTAAATATTCGAAGGAATGTCTTCAAGGTACAATATTATTCTTACGCACAACACGATTCTTTAATGAAATACCAGAGTTGTGGTCTGTTATGTGAAGATAATTACTGATATTTGCTGTTGGTTATTTAATTAACTAAGGCAATTTAATCGGGTTGCTGAACACTCCCTCACTTAAACAGTTGGATAAGAGAGAGCAGTCGCAGCAAGCTTGATCCTTCATGCTCCCCTTGTCACAAGACACTCCCAGTTGTATCAGTCCGTCTCATTTGAATGCACAAGACATCAAGTTTTTACATATCTTCATGGAACTTAGGAAACAAATCTTTAAAATTCAAAACAGACATTTACTTTACCCCAACTTCGATTGGAGAGTGAGGCATAACCTTGAAGTTGAGCTTTTATATATTTTTACTAGTTATTTATTTTAGTTGTTTATTTGATCATTAGTGATGTTTTGTTTTAATAATTGACCCTAATACAGATTTTCTATAAAGGTAGGCCTTCATAATTACTCTGGCTCACTTAAGCAGGCAAAAATTAAAAAGTGCAGTTTTTTAATCAAAAATGCCTCCTAAAAATGCTTACAGTGAATGTACAGTAAATTATAAATTCACTGTAATTAACCTTTAATGATAGTTTTCTGGTGTTTTATCAAACCACAGTTTTAACAGACAAATAATCTGTACTCTTTATTCAGTAATTGGTATTGTTGGTAATAATCAGTATTATCATTAAGTCACATATTACATCACAGGTATATGCTGTGATTTTTTAATTGTTCATTTTTTTGTTTTTACACCACTCTAGTATCTAAGGTCATATTCAACAGATGATCTACACACAAGTCAGGGAAGGAGAATTTAGCATGTCAAAATTAGCTAACCTGTATTTCTTGGACTGTGGAGTACCCGGTGGATACACATGCTGACAAAGGGAGAACATGCAAACTTCACACAGAAAGGCCACCTGGCTCAACCAAACCGGGGACCTTCTTGCTGTGAGGCAACATTACTACCCACTGAGCCACTGTACCATGCTTGGTATATGCTGTGTTTGCTAATTGGCATTGACAGAACAAAAGCCTGTCCTTAGATCAGCTGAGCTAATCATCTCTGACAGCCATGAGGTGATTCTAGTGTAGAATCTTACTGCTGAGGTGAAAGTTCACCAGAATCAATGATCACCAGAACAACAGAGGATGAAAACAACATCTTTGTTTTGTTTCTTTTATAAGATGAAAGAAAAAGAACAATAATGTGTCTTTATTTGATTAATAAGCTTTGGTGTTTTTTTTCTTTAAAAGAGAGAGGCTTGAAGCAGATCTGACAGGTCATGATAGATTATTTCTAATAATAAATATCTTCATTTCACTGTGCTGCTCATTAATGAGAAATCTCAATGAGAAATCATTATTTTCGACATGATTAAACATATTCATTGGGGTTGATCTCTTGAGCGGGAACAGCAGAAGTCACAGAAGGGCACTGAAATTAAATTAGACTACAGGTACTTGTAATATGCAGTCGGATTAGATGTTCCCAGATGACCCCAGCCAAGTAACCTAACTCCTTGGACACATGACCATTTTAATGGCAGACAGTAATACTGGTTTATATGAGAAACAAACATGAGGAAAATTAAATACTTAAATCCTAGATTCTCAAACTAGAACAAAACCTCCTAATGCCTAAAGTCTCATTGTGGGTCTCATCCTTTTCACCAATCCTGTCTTAAACTGTTGATTTATAATTTTCTTTTTTACGGAGGAGGCTCTCACTCCGCCTCCTCCACGCCACCAGAGGGAACCCTCGCCAGAGTACTAACACACTTCTGGACTACAATTCCCATGGGCCGCGTTTCCGGTTCTGATTACTTCCTGTCGGTGCACCTGTAGCCTTTCAGGTGGCCTATTTAAACCCCGGACTCCTTGAACGCAGTGTGATGTGTTGTATTGCTTTGGCCTACATTTTAGAGTGTTATTCCATTGTTGTTTACCTGGTTTTTGTATTTTGGACTGTTTCTGGATATTTCTGATTGTTTGCTGCCTGCCTTTTGACTCTGCCTTGGATTACATTTTTGATTGTTTGCTGCCTGCCCTGAACTGTGACTGTTTACTGTTTGTGATTGTTTGGTGCCTGCCCCGACCCTTTGCCTGTTTACCGTTTACGATTTTGCCTGCTCTCTATTACATTGTTAGCTGGTTTTTAATTTTTGCCTGTTTGAGGATTCTGATTAAAAACACTGCAAATGGATCAACATGCCTCTGTGTCCTCGTTAGAGAAGACATCGCCAGACAACGATCCAGCAGCAATGTGGCAGCTCACATCTGAACTGTTCGCTCAAGCCTCACAGATCGGCTCACCACGTTAACACAGGAATTAGTCAGAGCACTCCAAGGTGCTCGCCTTCCTCCTGTAACTGCGGCAGCGCCCTCTCCGACACTCGGCCCAACGAGCCCCGTTGCCATTTCTCCGGTCAGCCCTCACCTTGCCTTCCCCAAGAAGTTTAACGGAAACCCCTCTTAGTGCAGGGGATGTTTGTTACAATGATTCCTTTTTTTCACTCAGCAGCCTGCTCTCTACCAACTGAGAGCAGCTGGATCGCTTTTGTGTGCTCAGTCCTCACTGGTC
>JAZGTJ010001297.1:0-39245 GCA_036877575.1 Botia almorhae | reverse complement strand
CTGATGCTATCCACAGAGGTGGCGGTCAGATCATTCCTACAGCCCGTAGAGTTCTGTATGCTTCTGTGCTCACTGCACAGCCAAGACTCATGGAACCCATTTACCTGGTCGAGATTCAGGTACAAATGATTTTTTAAACGTAAGAATCATATGTATAATCTTATTCTTAGTGGCACTAAAATATTCTTGTCACCTGAAGTGTCCAGAGCAGGTTGTTGGCGGCATCTATGGTGTGCTGAACAGAAAACGAGGCCACGTCTTTGAGGAGTCTCAGGTGGCAGGCACACCTATATTTGTTGTGAAGGCATATCTGCCTGTAAATGAATCATTTGGTGAGTTAATCCTTCAAACTTTAAAGCAGTTTGTAGTCTTTTTCTGTTTGTTCAAAATAATAGCCCTATAAAATAAAATGTTGTTTTTTATATTCAACGAGTACATTTGTACATTTGTTAGTGGTTAGTGCAGAACTACAACCTATGCCAAAATGGATGTCTTGTAAGGAATCTGTACATTGCTAAATGCAAATCAAGCCTTTGTTATGTTTGCTGCATCTGATTTTGCTTATTTGTTTCTTCACAGGTTTCACAGCAGACCTGAGGTCTAACACAGGAGGTCAGGCCTTCCCTCAGTGTGTGTTTGACCACTGGCAGATTTTGCCAGGTGACCCCTATGATGTAAACAGCAAGCCTTGTCAGATTGTGGCTGAGACCCGTAAGCGTAAAGGTCTGAAGGAGGGCATCCCAGCACTGGACAACTTCCTTGACAAATTATAATTTTCTCTGGAGTGTACATGGTGATTGAAGCTATTAATCTTACAATGTTAAATAACTCCAAAGTGATGACTGAAGTGTATGGAATAATGTTTACATCAGAAAATATTACAGTAGACATCAGTAGAGCTTAAATTAGGAAATCTTTTTCAGCAAATAAAATCCAAGCACGTCAGGCTTGTGTGACTGTGTCCAAATGTAATGCAAGAAATACAGCCAATAGTCAAACACAAAAAATGCTCTTTATAATAACCTTCAAAAATATTTTTTTCAGATGAATAAGATGAAATGATTTAATCACTGTGGATTGGTTTATGTCAAAGAATATATCATTTTGAACTGCATCCTCCTTTTGGCAAAGATTACGATTCTCAGCAATGACCTGTGCCATCATCTAAAGACAGCTATATTCATTATAAAACTCTGTGCTGACTGTAAGAGACAATAAAGCACTGTTTCAACATTTAGAGCACATTAGTGTTTTTGTTTTTACATCAATAAAATAAGATTCTTTGACTTAAAATAGTACATATCATTTAACTAACATTCTTGCTTCCTGTGTAAAAAAAAAAACACATGCGTGACCATCAAAATTACACACAGTATACAGTATGGCTCGCATCCAGCAGGACTGTGAGATGAATTGGCAATTAAAGCAGATTTTCAAATAAAAAACATGATGTGCATTGTGTTGATCCCCATACCATATCTAAAGACATTAGTACAATTAATGTCTTTCAATATAGCTGCATGTCTTGTTAGCTAACTATTAAACCGTTAGAAATAGACCATTTTAAATCAAGTCGTGAGACAGCAAAAACAAACTACATAAATTTACAAATATAAAATAGGTGAACTGTACTAGTAATCTGAAACCTGATGGCCAATGAAATCAAAGTATTGAAAACCACAAAATTAAAAAAAGTGATGCCATATTTGCTTTTATATTAGACAAGAGAACACGTAAACATTACATTATACAGTATACAAGTTTTAATTGCTGCAACTGTAGTCAGAAATTGTAACAAAAATAATTGCACTGTTAAAATTACACTAAACAACAAACTGAGCTGCCGCTGAAAACCTGCTTTCTATTCAACTGCAGACGCGATACACACAACAGAGATTATTCCAGTCCACTTCTTTATATTCCCAGTTTGTTGTGCTCTGCTCCTTTAATTCAAGAGCTAATGGATGATAGTAATTATTGTGTCAAAGTTTTCCCAACTTGAGGAAGAAACGGCTCAGTTAGGGTTGCATTTAAAAAGCATCACTTCTGCCCCAGCTTCTGAGATTTCCACCGCAGTCCTTCTAGGTCCTTTTCAAAACACTAGTTCACAAGTTCATAGTTCGATTTAGAAAAAACTTAGCTTATGTAACATGATTCAAAGTGTGATTGGTTTGGTGACTTGGTTCATTCTGACCAATCAAGAACCACGATTCAGTCTAGTGAGATAATGTCTGTAAGGCCTGAATTTCCTCCTGTGATGACCCCCGTTTCATGACCAGAGCTGGTGCTGTGAGTTGTCTCATACTGAGCTGATGAAGAAACCAGACCAGCACTGGTGGTGGTACTCTGAAGGCTGCTGGAAAGGCCGTCTAAAAATATGGGAGGTCTGTAACGCTGCTGAAAAAGCAAACTCATGTTAATGTTGCTTAAAGACAAGATCTGTGAATAGCCAAATAAAAGAATAAACATCTAAATGACGTAATGCAAACTCAATATTTCTATGTCATAATATCTCGCACGTACCTGGGGATCTCCTTGAATCAGAGAAAACAAGTCGAGACCTTTTGGAAACACACAGAGCGTTAGAAAAATCATTTGTGTTAAATCTCGATGGTGAATAAAAGCATATTTGATTGGATGGCTGATCAGAAAAGTAAATACTTTGCATATCTGTTGGAATAGTGGATAAGGTTGAATGATGGAATGGAACAGAGTAGTCTGCTATTGAGGACGTCAGGTATGAGGTGTCCAGAGCCTGGACATTTGGCACCCGGACACTCGAAGGCTGATAAGTCAAAACCCTAAGAGAACAGAATAAGAAGCATTAAATCAACCCAACACAAAGCATCAGTATAGATGAAACCTGATATGATATATGTAAATGAAGGTGGTATTGCTAAGGTGGTATTACTAAGGTTACTGACGCAAACACCAAGTTTCCTGAATCAAACACCTATACTGTGAAACACATATTTGTAGTGAAATAACCACAAACCCTTTGCTGTGTATCTCCTCAGTTTTTGACATGTAGACACAACGCTTTTTTAAAGGACGCTCCACTTCATCATCGGATGAGCTCTCTAAGGTCAGGTCGATTACATCTGCTTTTTTTGTACTGCTGGGTTTTAGGGGTGTCACCACTGCACTTGGTCGCACTGGGACAGAACCTGAGGGGTCATAAATCATGAATCAAGAGTGTGGGAACAGTACGGCATGCAGAATATTATTATATAAACACTTACAATCAATTTTTGGGATACATGGAGATGACACTTTTAATGCCTCCTTCTTTGGTCTCATTGGACACCAAGTTCCATCCTCTTGAAACTTGATTTCATCAACATCTGTACAGTCGTTGAGTATTTCCATAAAGAGCCTGAAGAGTGAAAAGCACCTAGTTTACCAAGCAGGGCTTTTTGCATCGCGCTTAACTGTGGATTATGAAACCCTGCTTCAGACCTGCTTCTGCAGGGTTATAAATGAACTAAGAAGTTATGAAACCTAAATATCCTAAATTATTATTAACCCAGGGCAAAAACTGAACAGTGTGAAATATGCAAAAGGTAATCTAGGATTCTGTTACCCCGGGATTTTATTGGCCCAGGGTTACAAATTACGAGTGTGAAAAGCTACTCTATAAAGCCAATAAATAATAAGACTTTACTATGGTTAAAGTGGCCTAAATTTTTCTCAAAACCCTTGGAAAACAACTCACCCATCTATAATCAGACTCTCATATGTGGCCTTCTTGTCACAGACGGGACAGATCCACGTGGGCTTCTTCTCATTCATTTGCAGGTAGAGAGCAGCATCAAAGCACTGCAGGTGCGAACAAGTGACGGCTCGACAGGGTACTGTAAGACGCATCTTGCCAAGCTATGCAAAGGACATGACCAATTAGTTATGCAAAACTCATAATTCCTACAGCCCAATAAACAAAACACTTAACTAACACTTAACTAAATGAAAACTAATGCTGTTATCAGAAGTGAGTATCTCTCTAATGCAGTCTTACTGGGCACATGAGTGAGACTCGTAAACTGGTTGTGGCGATTTCACTGTCAGGGTCCGCCGTGAGTTTTTCTTTAACTGTCATGAGAAGACGACAGTGTGTAGATTTAATAAATAATTTTAAAAACTCGATTATGTGAATCTAAAAATGTGAGAGAAGTTATGCGTTACGAACAGACAACGGCCAAATTAACTAACACAGTAAATTTACAGCACTAGCATCACTGATCATGTTGGCATACATATACATCATATATACATATAAGATAAAGCTTCTTTTGCTCTTTTCTCAAAGATCAAACTGTTGAATTACTTAAAGCTCTGGAGTGGTCAGGGTTACGGATACCCTTCATTCTTAGTCTCTGGAGTAACAGTGGGGAGGTCAGCTGCCGTACCAGGTAAACGGACATGGAGTATGTCTACAGAGAACAAGAAAGAAGAACATACAAATGCTTAGCATATAAAGAATTTAGAAGACTGAATCTAATATCGGTAGATATAGTAAACTACATGTTTGGTAAAAGCACTTCACATACCTTTCCTATTTCAGGAGCCCACGTGACTGATATCTGATTGGGTACAGCAGATGATAACCTGACCAGTGATGTGATGTTTAGCGGTCTGCCTGGTCTTTTTTGCTCCACACCATTTTTAGGGGGCGGTGCATAGCCCTGCACGATATCCACGGCATGTCAACAATATGTATATAGTAATATACTGTAATAACACTGTGACTATGCATCAAATGTATTGCTATTCTGTGTTAATCCTGGTACGTGTGTGCAATGTTGTTCTAACACCATCTATAAACTAATCAGATATTTAACTGGTTAGGGTTTAAACAAAAAAACAAACAAACAGGCTTACTGAAGTGTTATTACATCAGGTCTACGTACAGGAAGAGGAAACAGTTTCCCATTGACTTTGACACATAGGCTATTTGGATAACTGTCCTCTTGTAGACAGCTGGTCTCTGCTAGACAAAACCTAGTATCAAAACAAAGAAACCATCTTAATGAATTGTCTGAAATATTGGTGAAAAGGAATCTTTGCACACATGAACACTGAATTAAAGCAACGTAAAGACAGCATTAAAAAGTGATGAGACATGAGTTAGTTTTTACCGTAGTTGAATTTGAACCATGTAGTCCCTTCTGCCACCTGGAAGAAAGTCCCTATGCAAAACATCAAAAACGACAAAGAACTTAATCTTTAACAAACTCTTTTGATTTGTATTCTTGTATTCTATTTAGTATTATTTTCTTTTATATTCATTTTATATAGCCATACTGAAGTCAATATCCTTACCGAGAAATGCAAACTTCTCTCACTTGCTGTGGAGTCAAAGCAAATATGAAGTATTTCTCCTGATGAAACCTCTGAGCAGTACTGGCCCCTTTAAAATATAAAACAAGCATTTGTGTTTAAAACATAACCTATAGGCAAAGGGTAGGATTCAACTGACTGCCTATAATGTTATGAAAACACAGCATTTATCATGCATACAGTGTAATATTAGAAACAAGTGTTTTATAGAGAACTACCTAAACTTGATGGTTTGATCAAGACATCCAGCACATCATAAAATGGAAGAGACTTCATCTGCACGTCTGGGTGGACAGGCGCCATAAGCGGTGTGGGCTGCTCCATATTTATCATGGGCTTTGATTCAAAAAAGACTGGTGAATCGCAGCGCACCGGGTACTGCTGCACCAGGTCTGATTGGCTGGTTTGAAGAGGAAGACCTGAGCTCACAACCGTAGCACCGTTATCTAGGTGAAAATAGGACTTAATGCTTGATTTAAGAGCTTCCAAATCTGCAAGACCATCAAATGTCCGTGGGTATCTCTGATGATACAGTTCCTTTATTCTGATCTGTACGGCGGGACTACAACCACTCCTCAGTAAATGCAAAGCCCTCAGCAAAAGTTCATGTTTGCGACCACTCTTATTGCTTCCAGCGAAACCTAACAGAACCTGGAGCTCTGAGACACGGAAACTTGATACCATATTCTGCAAAACAAATTCAAAGAGCATTTTAAGAAATTAGACATTAAAAATGCCTTTTGCAACATTGTAAGAAAATTCACCTACTATGCTATGTTGTAAAGTTTTGCATGTATAATAAGAATCAATAAGTAACAAATATTTCTGTGCATCAATAATTGACATGGCATAGGATGGTGGTTTGTGGTTAAAAAAGATTTTTAAAGAACCAAAAGCTTCATTTGTAAGTAAGTGAAAAATGTATTCGTTTGTAAAATGTATTCCAACAGCATGTAATCTATAAGTTTATAGTATAACAGATAAGTTTAAATCTATACATGTATAGTATAATGCAATGTAAGTCGCTTTGGATAAAAGCGTCTGCCAAAATGCATAAATGTAAATAAATCTGCTGTCTGCAGCACTTTCCTGCAGCTCTGCAAGGTTATTGTTTAGTCCTATGTTCTATGTAATAAGTGAGGTGACAACCCACCCAAAATTCCCATGTCAGAAACCCCAGAGAAATAAGAAAATCTCGACTGACCCTTCATTATATGGTCCATGCTTGATTGTTCTTACGTGTTTATCCCCTTTTCTTTTAAAATCCTTAACAAATGTGACCGAAATGCATCTAAAATGTTGAGAATAATTCCAAGACCCATTAGATAAACATTTAGAGCATGACACAGGACAAAGCAGATCTTAACGTTGACCCTAAAAGGACTTAACAATGATTGAAACAACAAACAAAAAGTTGGAGTTACAAGTCAATATAATTCATTCATGTAGAGGCATGTATAAAAGCACACAAAGACGTGTCTAGCATTCGTGTAAAGACTACAAATGTTAGACTGTTAGTCGTGTAAAGACTAATTATGCTGGCCTGCAGTGTATTATTAAACTTAAGAAAGAAGGTTTATTCATTATGATTGTAAAATCTCTCTCCTTAAAACAAAGGTTGAGAGAAACGGTCAAGAATTAATGTCAACTTTGATGGCAACCAACTTGCTGGCTTGTAAACAACCATCTCAAGGTGTTTCTCTTTAATCAGTACCTGCCATTTTATATTAAATGTCAGGACTACGCCAAAATGTACACACCACACGTCTAACATGTTTGTCTACACAGTTGTTATCCGTCCAAATAAACGGTTAAAAAACACCCGAGGGTAAAAATGTGTTTTCATTGCTGTGGTCGGACGTTAGTTAACAAAACACTAGCCAAAACAATTGAATCATAGAAGAAATTGTAACATTAAAACCTTTTACCTGCTGCGAACAGTCGTCAAGTTCAGTTAGACATTACAATCAAACAATTTTCATGCAGTGAAAGAGGATAATAAGGGCAGTTTGAGTGACATTTACAAGGTGTTCTTCAATGATTGTGTTGCAGCTCGAGCTGCAAGAGCAGCTAGTGTGCTTACTCCATCACTCTAACAGAGTAATTGCACATTTAACGTAATGAATAGTAATAACCAGCGGGTACCGAAGAAGCAAATGCAAAATATCTTCAGAACGTGAAATACGCAGAGAAGTAGCCAGCTATCATTACACTTTCGCCTACCCGTAACTCCTCAACATCCGCCATTTTCTGCCTGCGCTCATCCTGGTCACGTGACATGGATCGTGTTAAGGGGCTCATAACATACTTAAAAATTTTTTTTTTTTTACTGGTTTCTATTGACGATATTACTGTCCTTTGTTTTTAAAAATATGTAATTTGCCATTACAATGTTTTACGCTCTTTAAATATACGTTTTTTAAAACGATTTTGTACTTTAAAGACTTCTATGTGATAACTGGTTTATATGAATTTACAGTTAAGTGCATTGCCCCTGTACACTGTCACAATGGGTTTTTTACTTTTCACCACCGAAATCAAATGATTAAAATAATTTGTGGAACATAAATATTTAATTGCAAAAGAAAGTTGCAGAAACAATTTAAATCGTATCAATTAATAGGATTTGAGAATCCATCTACATTGTGCTTATTCATGATTGTTTAACATTTAAACATTTCACCTTTCGGGATTTAGCTTTTCACCACAGACCTGTACTGCTAAATGTTCGAACAACACAGTTTATGATTTCCTAGCGTACTGTCAATTTTAATGCTGTCGTCCAGCAGGTGGGGCCGAATGCCAATACATCAAGACCTGGTTTTCACAGGGGTTTTACTGTCCCGTGTCTGTCATCAGTGCTGTTTTTCATAATAGTGGAATCTGATTATAAAGATGAATTTGGGTCCGCATACTAAAGCGTGTTATTTCAGATAAACTATCTAAGCAGATAGTGACACGTAGATCACTGTATTTTGTTTATTATTGCATTCTGTTTATTCTTTATTTCAAATTGTTTTACCCCATTGTAGCCTATTGCATTTGGATAAATTAAGTCAGAATCATGTAAATTCCTTCTAAACAATTTCAATACCAGCTGCACTAAAAACTAATCAGCCATGCAAAAATATGTTTCTGAGCTGAATGTTTCTTTTAAAACGTGTATCTAAACTTAAGATTTGCAACAATTTAAAATAATTGTTGCAGACTCTCAGTACAGTGATTTTGGAGTTTCAACTGTAAGCTGTGTACTAATATCTTTAGTATCTTTTCATCAGAACTGTTTTTTTTTTTGCCAGTGGGTCAGTTTAGCTGGCTACATCAGTCTCAGTTTTCAGAAAAAGGTGTAAAAATGCATCATAACTGTTTTATTTTGCCAACTGGTCAGTATAACTGGCTACATCAGTCTCAGTTTTATTTATATATTCATATAATTTATATTCAATAATTGTGCCCACTTTGCATTATTTTAAAGAGTTTTATACATGATGATGTTTAACGTCACTGACAACGTCTGTAGTCCCATTTAGCAACTTGTTAGCAACCACATTTTTTAAAGACAAGTGAAAGTATTAAAAAGTCATTAGTCATGTGTTTTATTTGCGTTTTATGTCATAAAATAAAATGTACAAATATATTTAACTTGTATTAACCACAGACCTTATTTTAAGCCTTTAACTAAGAACTCAAAAAAAAACAATGCAACTCAATCCAAAAAAAACATTGACTTCGGGACAAGGGAGCTGGAAGTGCTAAAACATTAACTTGTTTCTGAGTTTTGCCCATAAGATACGTCAAAGGTCTATTTAACAATATGGCAAAACGCTTTCAGTTATTAATTTACTTACCAAAAGTAACAATAGCAGATGTTGTCTCTTGTCGAAATCTATCAACAGGTGTTTTTGGCACAGTTTTTGGGGAGATTTAAAAATTGTGAACAGCACATTTGTGATACATTGTCCATGTGCATTATCGTCCATGTACATTATCAATACTATGAATAATGTATGAATGTAATAGTGTATTTTTATATTACAAATAGTATATAATAGTACATAATATTACAAACACTCATGTACTCTTATACAATATATTTTTATGCAATTTTATTCAAGTTGCTTATTAGAGACATTGGTTGTTAGATTAAATCTAATATTTTAATTCTATTCTAGATTAAATTAGTTCAGCTGTGCTGTGCCAAAGTTTATCTGAGAATAATGAGACAATAGTAATGAGTGAATAGGTGCTGCTGAAAAGAAAAAGGGAGGAAGACACCTGTTCATGAGATCATTGACTGTATAAAACTAGAGACTGAGAATGAGTTTGCCAGATTATCTGCAGACATTAGCTTTGTTGTCTTGTGCAACAAAGTTTAAATTGTTTGGAACCTGGAACCCTTGACTCAAGAGCCTTCTTTCAGAGACTGAAGAAATGTGTCACAACATACAGTAAATGACGCCCTGTCTTTAGAAATTTGCCTTTAAAAACATTATGAAATGATAAATATAGTCATTTGTTGTTTAAACTGAATCCTTGAATGTATCTTGAATGTACTGTAAGTCACTTTGGTTCAAAGCATCTGCCAAATGAATAAATAAGTTTTGAACTATCCCTTTAAATTAGCAGTAAATCTCCATCTTATGAATCATGGAGCTCCCTGGCAGGATGTTGAGTACAATAACTTTACAGTCTGTAAAAAGAATCTTTGTGTTGCCTGACAAATACAAGGTTAGCCTATATATTTGTGCTTGATGCACCTGCAGTGCAGTTGAAGTGTGTGGGCACACAAGTCCATGACATAGGTAAACTGCCCATGGCATAGCAAATTACCAAGCCTTTCCCACTTGAAAAACATGCCCATAAGAAATCCAGATACATACAGACATAAAACATACAGACACACCAAAACATGCCATAAGAAAGAACACACATGGAAGGCAAGCAAGCACCTTAGCCTTTATTAACCTTAGCTCATGTTATTGGCAGTAACAGACAGAGACAAGACCCCAATTACTGTTGAAATCAAAGCTGCTATGGTTAAAGCTTCAACGGAAGAGTGTGGAGACTGAAGGACTAGAGTGCCCTGTTAGCCCACATTGGGTCTCTCCATTTCAAATACCTGTCTCCCAGAGCATTGTTATTCAAACGGAAAATCGAACGGCCCAATGTTGTTCTGGTCATTCTGTCAAGTACACACCATGCTGTGGGCAATGGTTAACAGTAAATGGTAATTTAGGGTCAAGCTGAGGCATAACACCTCTCTCACATTTGCCTCATAGTCTTAGATGTAAGAACCTTATGGTTAGAGGTGTATGTTTATTAAATGTTTAATAAACGCTTACGTTATGCTGTTTATACACAGTGGGGGAAACAATGCTTTTGTTTATTATTAGCTTTTTTACGTTAATACATTTCAGCTGTTGGTAAGATCAGTAGCAATAAAAGTCACATTAACATGGCACGTGCTCTTTTTGTAATGCCCAAAAGGCAGTAATGGGCCAGTAATGTTGCACAGGACTCCATTTGTATAGCAAAACAGAAAAAGAAGCAGAAGACTTGCGTGAGGATCTGTGTTTGTTAGAATGTCAGCCATGTTAGTGACAGCACATTCATCATTAGGCTGCATAGCTTTGGCTCAGATTTTGTGTTTTGGTGAATTTGCATTTAAAATCCAAATTATTTTCACAAAGGCAGGTGCAGCCCAGAGTTGGTAGGATTCGAATGCCTAGTTTAACAGCAAGCAGGCATTTATTTATTGGTGTGTAAAAGCGTGAAACTGTACCTAGGTCATATAAAAAAATGCACAAATATATAATTTAAATAACAACTGACATTTTATGTATATGTTTGGTCAACAAAATCTATGGTGATCAATAGCTGTTATCACTATGGTAACTAGTGAGTTTTTGTGGCAAAATTATCATTTACAACAGAGTATTTCTGAGTGCTTTTCTATACATCATAAAGGTCCCATTTTATAAGGCAGGTCATGGACTGTGACCTAGATAACTGAAGAAAATAATCCCATCCCAATGCATTAGTGCCTGACTAACTCCTACTTAATAAGAGGAATGTATGGGCCTTCCCCCACTCAAGTATCGTTCATTCTTGCCATGTCAATGAACAAACAAAACCATCAGCTTTTGTTTGAGCCCTTTGATAGCGCTTTTATGTGCTAGTTAAAAAGATCTATTGGTGTTTTAACTGTAGTGTAAAATATGATGTTAAGGTTTGTTTTTTACCACTCACATTCCTTTTACATATATACATTCCTTTTATTTATAAAACTTATGACTCACAAAGGTTATGAGTTTAACAAGAAACAAATCAAAATATTGGACTTCATTGACAAAGCCAACATATTGATCTACTATTTAAACTTAATATTATTATGTTGGCTTGACAAAGACAAATACTGATCTACTTTTAACTTATTATTAGTGGTGCTTGCCAAAGGTGAAGCACACTATTACTATCTCACATACTTTTTATAAGTGGTGCTTGCCAAAGGCAAAGCACATTATTACTGTCGTAATGCGTAGTAGAGGTGCATTGCTATTACTCTCTTGCATACTTCTTTTCTGGATTTGGCATATAATTTGTCCTGCAGTGTTTGTTGTAGACCCATAAATGAGGGGTTACATTGACCGGCCTATTGAGGAGAAGTGTGCTATGCCTTTTATACGTGATCAAGTGTACAATTGTTTGGGACTTTTGATTAAAATACATCCTTCTACTAGTTTTACCCTGTTAACGGTCTAGCTACACCCTAGCAACCTTTTACGGTACCCTAGCAACCATGTAATGGAATTAATAAGTAATGTCTCAGCATTAGAACATTGTAGAGACATGTGGGTTAGCTTACTTGAGTTGGGCAGTCAGTGGGCTTTAGGTATTGCCCTGGCAACTTCCTAGCCACACCCTAGCAACCATTTGGAACACCCTAGCAACTGCATAACATCACAAATAAGCCATATTTCAGAATATTTATCATGCTAAATCATGTTAGCATCATGTTCAAAATCATGTTAGCGTCATGTGAAATCATGTTAGTGTCATGTTTTAACATACTAACATCATGTCGAAAATATATCATGAGAAATAGTACACATACAGAAAAGAAAACAGTCACAGCAAACTTGATCCTTCATACTCCACCTGTCACAAGACACTCTCAGTTGTATCAGTCTGTCTCAGTCTTTACATATGTTTGTGGAACTTAGAAAACATATCTTTGAAATGCAAAACAGACATTTACCAACTTTTATCACAGAATGAAAATGATGTCTTTGTTTCTTTTATCTTATAAGATAATTATTGTTTTATAGGATAAAGATAATGGTGTAACTGTATTAGATTCACATACATTGAAAAGTTGTCTCTTACATAGAGAGGCTTGATGCAAATCTGACAGTTCATGATAAAATATTTCTGATAATAAATGTCTTCTTTTTCTTGTGCTGCCCATGAATGAGAAATCTCAATGGCAAATCATTATTTTTAACATAATTAAACTTATACATTGAATTTGATCTCTTGAGCGGACAGCAGCAAAAGTCACAGAGGGCCACAGAAATTAAAGTAGAGATACAGGTACTACAGGTACTTGTAATATGCTATCAGGTTGGATGTTCTCAGTTGACCCCAGGAAAATAAAATAATCTAACCCCTTGGACACATGATCATTTTAATGCCCAACAGTAAAACTGGTTTATATGAGAAACTGAAATGAGGAAGGACCTACTTAAATACTTGGTTCTCAGACTAGAGTGAAACAAAAATTACAGACCACTTAACACCCCAAGTCTCATTGTGGGTCTCATTTGATATCCTTTTCACCAATCCTATCTAAAATTACTGATATATAAATTTCCTAGACTGTTGTTTTGTTGTTTTTATGTTTAATTAATAAATCTAAATTAGCCAGCTACTTGCTAGCTACATACACAGACATATAACTGTGAGTGAAGCTACATCATTCTGTGAGACAACAAAAACACTTCATATCATAAAACTGTTAAACTTTTATATTTATGTACTTGTCTTGCTGTATCCAAAGAAACATACAGTGCATGCATCTCAAGGAATATAACACAACACTGGTTTCGCTAACCATGGGTTAGCAATGAGATACAAAAACACTACAGTAACTTTGTTAATCTGCCTTTTTAGTTGACTTTTAGTACAACCTTTTACAGACTACACGTAATAAACAAAAAAAAAATACTTCACAAGAATATTTGGTAAATCATGGGCTATTTAAATTATTGCTGTAATTAATGCTGTAATGATTAATTAATGCTGTAAAGAGTTTTATCTTTGGGATGCAGGTACAGGGTACATTTAATTGGTCAAATAGAAGTATCAAAGTGTACTTTGTCTACCTGTCCTCAAACTGGATTGATGGTCTCCTTGACTTTATAGTACCTCTATGAATTGTGAAGGTGCTTGTCAGTGATGCATAAAATTAACACTGTGCAATAGGGCATAGATTTCTGTCAGGCTCTGACAAGATAACCCATTATTGGACGACGTTGCTAATTTGTTTCTGCTTATTCCGAAGTGTAATGCAACACTGCTTGTGTCTCAATGATAACTCTATTACCTGCGAATTCTAGGCAAGACCATTGACAGATGCTAATCTTGGCCCTACTCCTGATTACATCGGGTTCTGTGCCTTAATGAACTAATCTTTACTCCATTTTAGCTTCTTAATGCTGCACACACCCCTGGCATCATTAGTTTAATTGCCTACATTAATTGCCTACAGTGTGGGATTTTGACCATTATCCTGACCAATGTTTTTCTGTCTGTCTTTTTCTCTCTTTTTTCTGGTTTGTCTTCATGGTTGTTGTGTAAACTAATTGCTGATATTCTTTTTATAACGCTTTTTATAACGATTGTACGTATTGTGTTTAAAGTCCGAACCATCTGCTTTTTACACACAGTCTCATATTTTAATATGAACTTAATGAGACTGAAGATCATCTTGCTCTGTGTCTTGCTGTTTAAAAAATGCTTGTCGTTCAGTTTGTCTTTTGAGTGGATATTTTGCAGTAAACACAGGCTGATCAACAATGAGGTGACCTATCACTGTGATTCCACTCTACAGTATCCTAATATTAATCTTTAATCTGTTTTTCATGTATCAGCTGTGGGTTAATGGGTTTATGGAGTATGGGTTTAGTCAAATTGATATGTTAAGGTCTTTTTAACATATCAATTTATTTTTTAACATAACCATTTATTTTCCTCATTTGTCTTATGCTTGTAAAGCAATGAAATATGTCACTCAGCATAAGTACACAAAAGTGATCTATAATACGTTTTAACCTTAATATTAAGGCATTCAATTACTACTCCATTACTAATTTCTGTATCATGCCGCACTCATTTAAATATTAATTAAAACCAAAAGAAAACCATTGCTCATTAAAGTGAAAAGCAGTACTTTATTTCCAATTATTATTTTCAAGTCAATGGCAAAACAAACAAAACAAAATCTTTTATCTGTTTTTTTATCTTTTATAACCCCTGAGCTCGACAATCCAGCTTTCCCATAATGCACTGGATATATTCAAAAAGTTAAAAGAAAGGAAAAGAAACATCATACCCAGCAAATACCAGAATCTAAAATATACCGGCACAGAATTGTTGACATAGCTAAACAAAGTAAACATTGATTTTTCAATTACATTAGTGAATATGTTTATCTTAACCTTTACCAAATGACAAGTCTTTTAAAAAAAATTTCAACATTGTCATTTACTTTGACAACCTCTGAGCATTGTTTTGTCAAATTGTTGTTTAAAAGTTTTCAGCACATAAACATTCAGATTCATGGTTTTGTTTTACAGAGTTTATCCAATTTGCTCTGTAGTGTGTGTGTATATATATATATATATGTATATATATATGCTGAAGAGAGAACAGACAGCCATGTGAAGGAAAAACTTTATATGCTTATCAAGAACAACAGGAATTAAACAATTGTGCATTGATTGTGCCCTCTGTAATTCCATATAAATATAGACTATACATTTCTTTTAATTCTTGCACCTGTACAACATTTAAATGATGCTCAGGTTTACTCATTTGTTGTGCTGAAAGTATTGATTTTACACTCGTAAATGTCGTATTCTGGACAAAGAAACATTAAATATACAGCTTGGCCTTTTCTTTGAAAACAACTTGATCCAAGTGCTTAATATAAATTTTTCCCACAGAAGGGATTGAATAGAATTAGATTAAATGTTTGGGCTGACATGATGACAACATCAGGGTGTAAAATGATTAACCCAAAAATATTATCAGCCCAGATCTTTGGTATTTAACAAAATTTCCTGTTATAGCACAAGAGCATGTTTCCACGTTCACATCGTTTTTAAGAGAATGTATAAAAGATCATTTTTTGTTAGTTTGGTTTAGGTAATATATTCTTGGAAAACTGCATTATGTGAATAGAAATGAGTAAAACAAAAACTAATATCAATGGAACATCCAAAGGCTGCAGAACGTGATGTAGGCCAAAACAATTAACTGAAAATGCCAATAGTTGCAGCTTGACTTTGATACATTCCAGAAGATGTATTAAGCTGTTTTATATATCTGATTCTGATCTAATTTACAAAGCCTCAATAATTAATCAATTTGAGAGGCTGTATATATAAAATAGAATCCTTTTGGTATTTTCCACCACACATAAACAAATGGCACCAATAAAAATGAACAAACAATGCAAATCTTATGTGTTAAGCTCTGTGTGGTCCAACCTCTAGTTTTGCAGCAGAAACCATGCAAACAAAAATGATTTTGGAACAGAAAGGCCATTATTAAGAATGCTATATTAAGAAGTTGCTGTGATCATGTTGTTTGGCACAGCCTATAAAAATGAGGTAGATGTGTGTTCGTTATATATTCACTTCTTTGGTTAAACTATACAAAATAGAAAAAAAATCCAGTGATCTGTTAAAAAACATTAATTTTCAAGTGGCTTCATAACGATAGAATGATAGATTCTAAAAAAAATAATAGAAATAAAATAAATGAGGTATATCTTGTATTCATAATCTATTATCTGTTTACAGATTTGTGAGGTATCAGGCTGTAGATTTACTCGCTAAACACATTGAAGCAGCCCAAGATTCAACATGAATAAAATCAATTGAGAATAAAAGCAATAATAAATACAACTTAAAATTGTCTACAGAATTCTAAAAAATGATACAATAATATCCTCCTATTTTCCTCACTGACTGAAAGGGAGAAGAAAAGAAAATATACAAGAGCATGAGTGAAATGAAGAATGGAATAAAGAATGAGAGATTGGCTCTCATGCAAGTGCATTGTTGAAAACTCCTTGAAAAACTGAATTGTATTCACAACAGAGATGATTGTAGGAACTGTCAGTTTACAGCATCTCTCAAGACCTTCTCTTTTTTATTATGACCAGCTCATAACTTTCACATCACAATATCATTTAACCCCCACTGCCTTTTCAGACCTGTATTAACCATCCTGACATGCTTTCTTGTATACTACAACATTGAATGAATGCTTAAAAATCTTTGCTATAAAACTGAGCTGAGATGATGGAAAATCGTTAAACATCCTTGACAAGTGTTCCCCAAATAACTCAGTAATCAATGGAATATATTTGGCTGTGGCCTCAGGCCAAAACCAGGCATGAATAAAGCAGAAATAATTGTATCTGTTATTCTTACTGCTTTCTTCAGAACCAAGCTACAAAATTGCTGATTTTGGCTGATGGCTATGATTCTCCCAGTTTATTATATATTCTGTACATGATTTCTTTGTTAGATATGACATATAACAGCATAAAAATATCCCTCTGACATTTTTTATTATAATAAGCAGTGATATACTAATAATTGACTATTTGATGCTCCAAGTTAAATGTGCTATTAAAAATACTAATAAACTCATTAAACTCATTATTAATAAACTCATTATGATGACTATCCATTGCATAATTAAAATTTGCAATTTTGAAATGGCATCATACTTGTGATGGTGCTAAAAACTGTAAATGTAATTATTGTATTATTATTAAATGAAGTCATAAACCATTAATATGTTGCTCTTATTCTCTTTGGTAATAGCTGACAGTAGCTCTTGCTGTTGAATAAAAGAATGCCAAAGTAAATGTACAGGTAAATTTGAACAAGATTCACTCTTAGCCAAAAATTCAGGATCTGTGTAGTAAACTGGAAAATTTTGCATCAATGTGTCAAACAAGCATGTCGGCGCTGTGTTTGAGGAACATTCCGTCCTATGAAATGTCACACTGTTCCTTGTGTTCCTGGCATTGTCACATAGTGTGTTTAGTTGTGTTACTTAACAACACGTCCTTAAAAGAGCAGAAAGTGTACATTAAAGAAGACATGGAGAACTGGTCCAAGGGAGAGATGAGGGAGAGTTGAGTGAGGAGTTGTGCGACAGGCAGAAGGCTCAGGGAGAAATGGCTGGTTTGTGTGAGGAGGTGCTGGAGGAGGAGGAGGACGGTTGCATGTGGCTGCTGAGCCCTGGGCTGCCGCTCTTTACCTGAGAGCTGTGTTGGTAATGGACTCGCTGGCTGCCTGGCATGAAACCAATTGCTGGTTTATGGGCAAACAGGACCCCTGAAGTTAGCAGAGAAATATTTGTTAGTTTAAGTTAGTCGGAAGTTTCAAGGCATTAAACACAAGCATATAAACACTAAATCACTCCTATACAGCAAAATATATATAAATGCAATAGTAGTAACTATGCTGGTAAATACTGTAAATAAGGTATTTAATAATACTGTAAATAAGACTGAGCTGTTTTTATGGTGAAACTATCATGTGCGCACAATACTAACAAAAACATTTAGAATCACCCCTCATCAAAACTTCATTATTTCGTTACTTTATTTTGGTGACAATTTCTTATTTGCACAATGCTGGAGATATATGTAGCCTATGATTAAGCAACTAAACTTCCTGTAAAATCCCTATGGAACACTATAGATGCTAATTAAACAATTGTAACATTTGGCTGCATTAATTACATCTTGGCATGGAGAGATGCTTTCTCAAGTTTAAAACTTCAAGTTTAACCTAGAAAAATGTTTTTGGGAATGCATTCTGTTGTGCTCCGTCACACTGTTTTTGAATACAATTAATGTGTCCTGCATCCTCTTGGTAAATGTGGTTTGGTGAGACACACCCCATGCAGTGGCATGTGAATAAGGATGATTAATGTGTTTTTATTATAGCATCATTTATCAGTTTTTCTTTTCAATAAATTATACTAAATGAGTGTGTCAGCCCTTGATATAGTCTCTATGAGCCTCTATATTCAAGGGCTTTAAAATATTTAACTTTTTATTAAACTTTTTTTATGATAGATTTTATAGCAAACACATCAACTTGTGTGGGGGACTAGGTGGGGGGGTGCTGCTATAACTTATTGAATTTCCTGCCTGCAATTATATCAGCAAACGGTGCTCTATTTACCTGTGTAGACAACCCCATTTATTTCTATTGACATGTTGATGCTGCTAATGCCGTTGGTAGACAGGTTCAATGCAGTCTCTTGTCTATCATCTGTCATGAGAGGAGCCAGAGAGCGAGGGAGAGAAAAACTCAATATGAGCATTTAAAAAAGGAACACAAGAAGCAAGAGAAGCATGTCACCAAACTATCGGTAATAACTCATAAGTGACAGGATAAGAAGAGGTTTATTAAGACTTTAAGGGGGGAGGTAGGCGGCTACTGTCAGAAACGTGTGGCTTCCACTTGCACTCTCTAAATATCACACTGCATCTGTGTCAGAAATATTTTGAACTATTTTTGCCAATGAACATCAACACTGTGAATGTTACACAAGAGGTATAACAGAAATACAGTAAAAAATATTAAAAAATGCAAAAGGTTTAGCTACTGTCAGGGCTGTTTTCATACTCTTATTTTTACACTGTCATTACAGTGGATACCCACCTGCATTTCAGTAACAGTTACAGAAAAAACATTTAATAAACTCTTTAAATTGCCCAATTACATAAAGCTGTGCACAACATTATAGAACTAAAGTAGGAATAGAATAGAAATATGCCACGTTTTCCTATCATAAATAACAACACCGGTTTTATAGTTTGTATATAAATAACAGTCATGCAGGACACAACAAAACTCATTAAGCATGACATTTATCACACACTGTCATTACGGCGCACTGAAATCATTAACATTAGATAAACAGTTTAACATGGATCAATTTTCTTAATCTATAAAGTTTTGCCTTTCATTTTACACCTACCTAAATAGAGATTTTTTTGTAGGAACTTTTGTAGGAACTAGACTCAATCTCTTTCTTCACCCACGTGACTCTTATCATAGTATCATTACCACTACATAGCATTACTTATTCACAAATTCATTAAGCCCATGGTTTGGTTAGCAGAGATTGCGAGGATAAAGTCCCTGCCAAATCACATGCCAGGAAGATAAACTGTTATTATATCACAATACTGCCCATGCTCAATTATAAGAGATATCTTTACCAATTAAGCCATGGTATTTATAAATATATTCATGCTGACTGGACAATACCAGGGAGTTACTGTTTCTTTTTTTCCAAAATTCATTTTATATATCATTTTCTTATTAGGGGAACTAACATCTTTTAACACTTGAGGACACCCACTCCATGTTTACAACTTCCTGTCATGTTCAGATCCACCTCTGTCCTCAACCCTACACATTTTGTTTCAGGACTACTCACTGGTTTGTATGACACTATTACTATAACTGCTCTAGAAAGTGCTATAACACATTTAATGTAAACACATTTTACTTTCTATCTGGACAAATTATTTTTTTAACAAACTGTTGCTGTTTATCATTTTTCAAAAATGAACTGCCTTGCAAAGTCTGTTAAGAGCTTTTAATTTCACTGAAGTAACACTGTTTCAGAATGCTTAAGAACATATCTTGCCCTCTCCACTCACCTCTGTTGTTCAGTTTAATATTCATTGGTAACTGGGTTGCCATGGTGAAGAGATTCTGCTGCAATGCATGTTGCATTATTCTCTGCTGGTCCTCTGTCATAAGCATCACTTTCTTTTCTGGTGGTTCTCCAGACTCCAGCTTCTTCCGCAGTTGCTCCAATGCAGCCGCCTGCATGGCTGCGGCTGCGTTCTGTGCAGCAGCAGCTTGGGCTGCACTATGGTGGCTGGCCAATGACACTGGAATGCCCACCCTGTTGGTCAGGCAGCTGGAGAGCATGGAGTCTTCTGTGGAGCAAGAAAGCATCATGAGGTCTGTGTGTATGTGACTCTAAAAGTTTTTGGCTCACTTCTTATATGTAAAATTGACACTTTAAATTTAAAATATTTAAAATATAGATACAGTGGAATCCAAAAGTCTGAGACTACAAGTAAAAACACTGTTTACAAAATATGATTAGTACTTTTGCACCAATTTGCCTATTTGGTAAGTGACCAAGAAATAGTGCAGGTTCCTTACAAATAAATTATTCATCATTTTACATCAATATTTTTTTCTTACATTTTTAAAGTTCTAAAAACCTATTTCCAGGTTTAAATTAGATTTAAATGCAATTCAAAATCCAGATTTTGAATGTCTTCTCTGACCCCACTCTAAAGAGGTTTTAAAAGTGGCAAGCAATTCTATTTTCAATCTACTGACATACTGTTGCATTGCATCACTACATTGTTTCATTTAATGTTCTGTTTCTATTTTATTCTACAGATTCAAATGTTGTAATAACTTCCTTATGGGGTGGCATGAGTATGGAACACAAGTCGCACAACATGCAATGAAAAATATCTATTTAAAGCTGCATTGTAAACACTATAAATACTGTCAGATTTGATGGGTCTTTGTTCCTTAGAGTTGCGTGACCTTCTTTCATATAGGCACAATACTGAATCGTGAAACAGCATGTGTGTCTTTGTTTCATTGCTTCTGCTGGTGTGATGCGGAAACTGGCAGAGTGGGCAGGAGGAAGGGCTGCAAGCTGTTTCCTGTATGCAATTTTGACCATTTGGGCCACAGTGTGGAATATGTGTAAGAAGTGGCAGTGTTACTATGTAAGAGGCAAGATTTTTCCATTGGGCAGCCCAATTTAGATGCTCTGCAATATCCTGATAAAGATGATTACTCCTGATGTAGTTTTATGTGTTTTATTGTCCTTCTCATTTCTTTTCACAAATAAACATTTCAATCTTTAATTGTATTTTGTACATTGTCTTTTTTAGTTTCTCTTTTCAATGTTTATTATTTTATTAAAATGGCAAAGGATCACTGTGCAAGTGAGGTAGCCGTATGGTCAGTTGTGGGGATAATATATCCATGAATACATTCAAATTCCTCTTATCAACTTAGGGTAAAAAGTCTTGTAGTCTTGTAGCTTACTTTAAATGTAAAGGTAAAGTGTGTATTTCTTTCAACATTAGCATCACCTAATGACATTGCAAATAAATACATACTATTTCCAAATGGAAACATCTGCCTTTGATTAGACAATAGTGACACTCAAACTGTGACTTAGGTACTGCACTGCATATTAAGCACAAATAAGTTTAAAAAAGTTGCTCTCATCACCTTTAAGAGGAGGTATGTTAAAAAAAACATGCACACATACCTTTTCTGATAACAGACGTCTGAGTCATGTGACCACCATTAGGAGTGGACATGATGATGTGGGGCATCTGGAGTTTGGGGGAAGCCAGCAACGTAGGGGTGCCCACAGGGGAGTAGTTAAAGAAGGAGCCATAACTCTGTCTCCGCCCTTCACGTCGGTTGCTGTCAATAGCTGCCTGGAGTTCCCCGGGAGAGCTTAGTCCTCGCTTTTCACATTCATAAGGATAGAGGTACTTCATATACCTAAAGAGGACAATTTTGTTTATAATCTACTAAAAACTACTGCATAGTTAACATATAGACATTTAAAATTAGATCAAACTCATTTTATTATTGTGGTAACTGTTACCCTATTGAAATCAAATGTATTTTATATTTCTTTCATTCACATTTATAAATATACAAAAACCCATAACATTATGCCAAAATAGTAAATGCAGTAAATGTATCTTGTCCTTCTTTTTTACAATACTGATCTGTTTTCCTGCATTCCTCTTTTTAAATGAAATCAATTCACTACATGCATGAAGCTGTTTTTTTCTTAGCTGATGACCTTGTGAGAAAGTCCTTCGAATGCCATTGTGCTATGACATTATGATATTTCTACAGGTTTATGGACTCTGAGTGTAATGTAATTATGTTAAAGGACAGTGTTGAGAGTAGACAAGCAAGCTGTTGTGATCCTCATAAAAGTCAGGGGCTTACCTAGAAAGCTGAAATAGAATCAGCACAATATTTTTATCAAAAACACAGCAGGAAAAATGACCATTGCTGTGTTAATGTATGAAAGGAATGTTTCATTTAATGTTTTAATTGCTATTATTTTATCACTTAACAGGTTTAGAGTTGTCTAAACTAAAACTATAAATCAATGATAGAAAAAATGTTTTTTACTACTTTATATTTACATTACTGCATATGTTGATTACAAGAAAACAAAACGAAAAAGAAACAATAAAGTATAACCCAACATAACTTAGGTACACACTAAAATAATAAAAATAATAAAAATCTTAATTAAACTAATTTTTATGTTTATTTAATACAGGAAAACATATACGTATCTTTGCGATTTCAGAATCTTTGTCTAACATGCACTTGAACCATGTCAAATATACTCTTTTCTTCACTCGCTCTGTTTTAAAAGCAGATAACTGAATTACGCAAGTTAAAAATCAACTGGCACTTATCAATGAACAGGTTTCACACCTCTAAAGTAATCTGACAGTTATCAATATCATAGCAGTTATTATTTTATGTTATTTTATTGTCAGAGAAAAAATTATCCAAGGAGCAACTCCAATCATCCTCTACTATAGGTACGGATGATCTGTCAAAAAAATAATAATTAAATAATCTAAATCAATAGCATGTATGCTTAATCCTACACCTACTGGGTTGCTGTAAGAGATTTCCTGAAATTATTGATCCTCTATATAGTATTATTAATTCATAATTGATGTTGGGATACGTCCTAAAAACCTAAAAGCTAGTTGTTATGAGACCTCTCATAACAGACAGGGAACTAATAAAATCTCAAATTTACCTTTTAGTCTAAATACATTACCGCTCGTGAAGCACTGAGAGGGGTATAAAGCCTTTACATGCAATGACAGGTATTTCTAACACAAATGTGTTGTAGTTATCATCAGTTTCAGTAAACTCCATATTTATAAGCCAATTACAATCGCAGTATCCCTAATTAGGATTACTATTTTACATCCTAAAATGAACAATAAAATTTGCAGTAATAAATGTATTCTGTATTGTACGATTTATAATTTTCATGTTTTCCGTGTTTTATTTTCATTATATGTGATGCTGCTTTGAAACAATGCAGCTTTGTTAAAAGAACTTTATAAGTAAAACTGAATTGAACTGAATTATCTCACTTACTGTGTTCGGAGAGTGAAAGCCGCACTGGTGATGGAGGTAGGAAGGTTCAGGCCCCTGGTAATGTCGCGCCATATTTTCTTATTGATGACTTCCACTAAGCCACCTTTTTCTGTGACAAGTTTGTAGAGTGTGTAGAGATCCAACACCTGCTTGGCCATGATAGGAATCCGATTCACGGGAGTCCCTGCAGGAGTGAAAGGGAAAAAGCACAATATTCAGAATCATACCATTAACTCAAGTCCACTGATGAGTCTCTCTGTTGATTATAAGGCCAATAAGTTAGGCATAAGTAAAACATCCAACAGCTTCCCACTCCACTTAAAATATTCCTTTTTGCCCTTCATCAAAGGTCTCCACTATTTGTTTCATCAGTACTGAAGAAGAAGAGACCTGTGGCTTTCATTTTGCAGTAAAATTGTTTGTTTGTGTTTAACCTAATTTTTGGTGTTAATAAAAATAAAAAAGTTCACATTATATAAATAACCGTAAGATATGTTTCTGTAGCTCACCTGGTAAAACATATCGCTAGCAACACCAAAGTTATGGGTTCGATGGCCAGGAAACATAATGTAACAAAAATTATAGCTCGAAAGCTCTCGCATAAAGGTGCCTGTCAAATTCTGTCAAATAAGTAAATGTATATAATCAGATACTAAAAATCTAATATGTATAAACAGATCTAACCTGCCCTGCAAGGAACTGGGGATACAAAATTTGGACTGTATAGCATTTTAAAAGAAAACACAAGTTGTAATATGTCAGCTCTCTCAGAAACATCAAATCCTCCACTTACTTTTGCCTGTTAACCAGCTGAACAAATAAAAGCCCTGGTAATAATTTGTCCTCATGATTTACCTTTTAATTGTAACGTGTGAAGAGGGTAAGCCCTTTGTGTGCATCTGAGACTGCCTGACCTCAATATAATTAACCAGTTCTACTGTGCCCATTGGATTAGCAATCAATACACAGAGCAAACAACAAGCAAGCAGAGCCACTAAATACTTTAATACTGAAGTATTGGGGTTCTTGATCTCATTTAGATAATATGCCTAACAAAAAATGTCACTCTGGATATTTAAAAGGGATAATCATCCCTAAAATGTTTAAATAAATAGTCTGTCCAAAAGCCAACAAATCTCTTAACTGAGCATGTTATCCCAAATGCAAAGATAAATGCACCTTTGCATTTGTAAATGCACCGGTTTTTTAAATTCTAAAAACTGGTCACTAACCTTTAAGCCAATGTTTATTTCATTAAACTAAGCTCAGGCACCTTATACAGCCTAGAGAATGCTGTCTCACAAGAGAAAGAGCCCTGGTAAGCAAAATAAATACATAAATATAACAATAATTAGACAAATTAATAAACACAAAGAGCACACTGTATGTAACCTTTCCTCTTTACACACTCCTTACACAACAAATCCAATGTATGTAAACATACGTATTTACATACATAAGTTAAACGCACAAATAATTATTTATTTATTTATTTATTTCTGTGCACAAAAGGCCAAACGAAATGAGGCTGAAGCGATAAATAAAATCTGTCTCCACAAAAGCCATCTTTGGACTAAATCTGAACTTGGATAAGAGTCTTTAAAACAAGATTTACGAGCACTCGATTTCCAAAGTGATATACTCATCTCCTTTAGTTCACTGAAAGAGACGCAGCCAATACAAGCTTTTGTCATCCCAAACCATTTGATTTGGTCATGCATCATTATGACAATGAGGATTGTGGACTGTGGAGAAAGGCATTTTGCCAAGTTCACATAGTTGTCTGCTGTTAATTGTTCACTCGCTAAAAGGTTTAATTGACTGTGTGCAGAAGGGAATACGCTGGTGTTGGGGCCAGTCATCTGTGTTGCTGCCTTCGTCAGCAGTCTGTGGTTTCATCATTCACTTCAGGCAGATAATGGAGAGGGAGTATGCTTTATACATCCATGTGTATAAAACAGGCAAATTGTGCTTATTAGATAACCAACAGGCTTGATAAGGTCTTCTGTGATGTGTTTGTCAGGGATACTAGCTTGTCCAGCCAACCAACTCAAATTGTGAAATGTTTTTAAATATTCCTTTCAGTATAATACAATCTGTTTAATTTAATCTAAAGACTATTTGTCAATGATGAGAATTTATAAGATATGAAATTATAAGGGTCAGTCATAAAATGACTACTTGCTTTTTGCAAGTACTGTAACTTAGGTAATGCTTTAATTTTACTTGAAATTTTTTACATTGCTAATTATATTTATCCATGGATTTTTAGAAAAGACTCACAATTGTGTAGCGTATTACCAAAAGGTTCATTAAATGTATTTAAATATATTTTCTCTAAAGAAGCATTAAATAACATTAAAAACATATAGTTCCAAACATTCCAAACTGAATACACCCTGATGTTCTAACTGTAGTAAATAAGAAATACCAAAACTTTATTTGTTTTAATTTTGAGCAGAAAGTCCTTTTCATATGGACTTAAGCCTGTGCTCTCGGATTAACTAACACATTTAGAAAAGAGGTAAATTTGAGGCAAACTAAAACCATGGGAGAAACTATGAATCAAAAGACTCACTCTTCCCAAAGTCACTCCCATTGACTTTCATTCTCCTCATTAGTATTTCAGGTAACTATAAGAGGGTCAACTATTGATTTATTGTAAAAAAAGTGCTGATGTTGCCCTAGATGTAATCAATTAATTCTTGCCTCCCTGTGGAAATCATGAATCAAAGTGGGAATTTATCAGTTTACAATGGGCAATAACATCTGCATTGTTCCCACTGCTTAAAGAGTAGGGGCCATAAATGTGCACATCACTCCAAGAGGCTTTAATGATGGACGTATATTTTTCAAGGGGCATCGAGGCAACTTAAAAGAAAGGATACAATTAAGTTGTTTAAATCTCATTTCTCCATGTCTAATGGGACATATGTGCCAGACCCAGTGTCAAAAAAGGTTTTCATTGAACTAACAACAAATATTTTTTTAAACTTTCATGTAATTACACTGACAGAGGTGGCCTATAATTTGCCCTCTCAGTCAACAGCACAAGCTTCATTTACAGGTCTGAAACAGCTGGCCATAAATACTTCCCTCTGTATAAAGCTTTTTGGGGGAGCAGTGAATATCATCTACATTCTTCCGTGAGCAGAGATACAGAACTGTTTGTGCTGAGCTGTGAAACAGAGGTAGCCATTTTGATACAGCCATCTCAATACAGAGGGGCTCGTGACAAAACGTTTGTATTTGACAGGTTATGATTGATAATGCCAAGGCCCAAAGGATGCTGGCAAGGTCAATGACCTCTGGTCTTAGGCCAGGCCTACAGGAGATAATGATCTTGACACAAACAGTGGAGAAGAACCTTTCCTGTATTGATTTTTAATGTGTTCGGGAGACACAGTGAAGCTGAGATTTCAGACGTTTTAATTTTCCTACAATTGTCAAGCTGTAATTTGATCCTGTGACTGAGGCCTGATCTCTTTATTGAATTTGATTTTTTACTGAGAATTGGATTCTTTACTGAGACAATTTCCCTCTGCAGCACATGGTAAAAAAATTACTGTGAATTTACAGTATATATCAGGCAACTTGTTGTATTTTTTACAGTAATATTTGTAGTAAAGGTTTGAGAGTGTGTTGTATTCTGAATAAAAATCAAAGTGACTTCAAAGTAAACATGAAATGATGTCACAAGTCATTGAAAAAATTTATTGTATAGTTCACCGCAATAGTAGACATATTAAAAGCTCTCTCCCCCTTGTATACTAAATTTTATTTAAACTACAGAAAGTTATAGTTGAATGTTACTGAAACAAATTTGTTATGGATGCTTTCAAATATGGGTTATGATCTGTCCATCAGGCTCAAGAAAATGTCTTTTTACATAATGATAATTGATGACATTTTAAAATTGATCTCTTAGGAAAACAATACACAGATGATACCAAAGTGGCCAACACGAGTTAGTTGTTTAGGATAATGATACAACTGCCATTCTGTTTCCCCTTACAGGAAAGGGTTATCTTCCTCTCAGAGCGACATTTTAATGTGAGTACTCTGAGTCGGTCGCAAGGAGTGAAGAGTAAGAGTAAGTCTGTACCCCAGGCAGTGCAGAAGACAATCTTTAACCCAATTACAAATTACAATGATGTGCCACTATACACTGATATCGACCCCTCTTAAAATGTAGACTAGGAATATTCAGCGGTACAATATGCTTAATAATGAGAGCTGTTTAACAGCTCTATTAAAATATTTAAAAATAGTGTCTTTCAACATCTTTACATACAGTGTGCTCATTTGTTTTATAATTTGTCTAATTATTATTATATTTATGTATTTATTTTGCTTTCCATGGCTCTTTCTCTTGTGAGACAGCATTCTCTAGTCTGTATAAGGTGCCTGAGCTTAGTTAATGAAATTAACATTGGCTCAAAGGTTAGTGACCAGTTTTTTAAAAACCTTTTCATTTAGAAGAAAATGTAAGAAAACAAATTTTCAAAACTTGCTACAAACTTATATTGTATAGAGGTACATTCTGTGACATGCAAACAAATGTTAGAGCAATTTACAGACACACTTGGAATGTCTATGTGGAATTCACACTGCAGTTCAAAAATGTATCCTAATTACATTTTAAAATATTTGCTTGGTTAAAACTCAAATTGCAGTCTTTGTCAGAACTTGATATCATTGATTACTTGCCTTTCCTTGATCATAGAGCGCTGCTTAAATTTTCCCCTTACTAACATAATGGCAGGTGGATTATTTGCATCTTGTCATTCTACTTGTTTCCACCACAACCAAAATAAGGCTGTTGATCACTCAACTCAAACCTTCAGTTAATATGTTAATTCAACAGAAAAAGCAGGAAAGAGAGAAAGAAGGAACGACATTAAACAACCAACCTAAACAGGACATGTCTAATTAATTGTTGGTAACAGACTGTATTTGCCAGAACAAAAACAATCTGTTAGTGGTTGTCAAACCATCAGAGAGCTACAGTAATTAAATTGCATGTGGGAAAACATTCTTAGTGAGAAAAGCTTTTAATAAGAGGTGTAACATGATCTCATCTGTTTGTCTTCCCATCTCACATGATTGCAACATGTCATCTAATTCAATCTAAATCTGTGTTGAAATGTCATTTATAATGTGTCATATGTAATTTGTAACATAATCCACACAAGAACAAAAGTGTGTGTTGCTATGGACACCATATTGTAGTGTAGTGTAATGTAGTGTAGTCACAGTTTTGTTAGTATTACTGTTGTAACTTTAACTGCTAAGAAAATAAACACGCATAAGCCACAGTTGTTATTACCATGAGCAATGCTAGGGGTGGGCTTTTGTTTTTTATAAACACTTTTTCTCAACTGTGCTGTCATGCCTAGACATTTTAAACATAACATTGTCAAAATCCTCTGAAACTTGGCACGTCGTGACACAAAAGCTGGCATGTGGGCAGGGCAGGGTTCATTCAGATTAAAAATGTTAAAACATTTTATCATGTAATGTGATCCAACGGTTTCAACTGTCACTCATGAATCACAATCCTGTATGATAACACATCTATGAAAACCACTTGGTCATTTGATACCTAAAGACTTACCTAAAGAAAGGCATTGTGTGCGGAAAGATTGATTTATAACACAGCATATCCAACCAATCTCAAAAAGCGTCACTGTAAAACATTTGTAGAGTTTTATTTATGACTACAGTCTACGTCACATAAGACCATTAACGTTGTGTTATGTGAAAGCGTAAGTGCTACAATAAATCACAAAATGAAGCAACTAATTTCACATATTTCTCTCAACAAATGAAAATCAGGTTTTTCATGCTGTCAAGAATGCACAGACTGAACGATGGCCTTGAATAACATATGAGTGTGTGTTGTGGAGTGACAGCAATTTCCCTGCCCATTCAAAACCTTTTGTTATCACTCCCCTCCAGCTCTGCTCTGGGTGTTCCATTTTCTGCACTCTTGAAATGCCTTCTGACCAACTGGATTACAGAATTGAAATTACCAGTTGTATAAAAATATATTAACTATTGAATCCATTAATCCTTGTGAATCCATTAATGTGCCTGAGGTGAGCACATTAAAAGATTGTAAATATTGTAAGTCAGACTTAAGTAAACCAAGTCCTAGTTAGACTTAATAGTCTAACAAAAAAGTCTAAACTTAAAAGTCTATCTTATGTCAAAACAAATGCTAGTACTAAAAAATTGTACTTTCTATCACATCTGCTAAACTAATGCTTTTATTAAGTAAACTGGGACTCATGATTTCCTGAGCTTTTGAGTCAATACAGACACAGATATCATGCATAAGAACATGGCAATGGGGGTTTAAATATATTTTATTTTATGTTATGCCTAAGATGAAGAGTTTTTACTACACTGTATTGAGGCATTTTTGTCATGGCATCACTAGACTGTGTGACTCCTCTAATGGCTGTCTCAGATGAATTAGCCCATGGTGCAATAACAACAGTGTGAACCATGATATAACCCGCCCTGCATTTCTGTTATCACAGATTTAAACAGACAAGACAGATCTAAATGACAACGCATCCCCTCCAAGTCACCTGTTAGCTCCCAAAGCAAATAAATCACATATCCTTGGACATGTAACTACCTTAAACACTAAACCAACAATTGGACAAGAAAAGCTGTTGCTGGTTTGACTAGTCAAAATGGCCACACTTGATGTATGAGCAAATCCATTACAAAAATATGTCACTAATATGGAAAGTTTGTAAAGACTTAACAATGTAATGCATCTTAGATGACCATTGAAATACAGCAGTTATTCCTGTATGGACATATATGGAATAACACAACAAACACAAAAAATACCATGATATAACCATGTTTTTGCTTAATGCTTAATGATATTAAAATAAACTTAACTGCTGTAAACGTTTTTAAGACTTTCTTGAAAAGAACATTCAGCTGTTGCTCTTATGTAAGTTTTTCAGCAGTATATTCTATTGCTTACATTTACACATACGATTTTGTTGCCTAGAACCTTCAGCGTAATGTTTAAGGAATGAGTTCAACAAAAGATAGAAGCCACAAACTGTTGGACATGCACCTCTGTCATTATCCATGGATTAGGAGAGGGATTTCTGTTCAACTCTTCTTTCTCTGAAAAAATCCTCAGTGTTTATCATTTGATTTGGAGATGAATGTGCCTGACATGCTTATAATACAACTTTTCACTCAGTCATGTCCACAGTATGTTTGTATGAGAAACGGAAAGCTGTTTGAACATAGTGCTGTTGTTTTTTGTAGCTTCCAAACTTCCAAACACACAAATGTCATCTTGTTAGATAAACTAGTACAAAACAAATCTTGTATGAATAGCAACCAGTTTTAATCCTATCAAATTTCTGTATTTCCTTCTAACATATTAATTTTGGCCTGTCCCACTTCAGTGGTTTTGGCCATCTTCATGGCATCCACCAAATATAGTTATACATTTTGCATAATCTGTTGTATTGATTTTACTTTTTTGTAGTAAAATAATTTAATTATAAACTAATTTGAATGACCAAAAACATGTTTAACTAACACATTTTTTCACATTTTCACATATCACATTTTATGCACACCTGTTACAGTATAATTTTAACATACCTTAAAACTGTAAAACCATCTGAACACATTTTTTGTAATCTTAACTACATGCATCAAACTCAGTAATGTGGGTAAGAAGTAAGAAATACCATATATATGTATATGTTTATATGTGTGTATACACACACACACACACACACACACATATATATATAATAGAACTATATAGAACTATATAATAATAGAAATGTTTTTTGAATTTTTACACAGCCCTCCTGATCAACATTTTCTTAAGGTTAAACAGTTTTCACTGATCAATGTCACTGTTTACATATGTTTAGAATAAAATAAACACAACCAAATGACCATAACCAAATCTGCACACACAAATACTACAAGAGTAAAACACACTTGGTCATTTCAAAAGGCACACAATAATGTTTTTGGGTTAAACTAAAATAATAGTTCCAAACCCCCACTATTAGCAAAATAGAACAGCACAAAAAAACCCAAAAATAGACCTATGCAGCTGTAATTTTTGTAATCCTGTCATGTCCTGTTTATTTTTTTCCACAGGCATCAAAGGCAGCAAACTTCCTCACATTATCTAGGGCCATTAAATGTTTTCTATTTCCTCTATAAAATATCTGAGACTTGTGTCTCCTAAAGCACCTTTGTGGGTACAAATTCTCAGAAGACTCTCTCCTCAATAAAGCAGAAAATTCATTAGGTTACGGCAGGCTAACATAATGCCAGGATGGTGCCTTCCACACCATGGCAAGGTCATCCCCTTAGGGATGTTTTTACATAATCTGAGAGTAATTATACAACAAACAGCAGAAGCTGTTGTTTCAGATAGTATCAGGAGCAGAAACACACCACTGTGTTAGCAACAGAGAAATTAATGTTTCAGCAGGAAACCTGGACACAACTACACATTCACAGCTTTTACCAAAACAATACAACCTGCATTCTATTGTTGTCAGAGCAGCAGATGTTGTGTTAGACATTTATGATGTTTTGTTTTAGACTGCAGGTGGCTATCATCCAATCACAAACAATTACAATCAAATGTATTTTCTAAATTGTTCATAAGAAAAAGATCTTCATTATATTCCTTATGAAGTTCTCTACACACTGAAGCCTTGAATGAATTATTTTTAAAATTCTTTTTCATTATTAATTTTTACATAATAATTTTACATAAAAATTTTACATTTTACATCATACATTTTTACATTTACATTTTCATAACTTTTCTGTTTTTTCATTATATGTAAAGCTGCTTTGAAACAAAGCAACATTGTAAAAAAGCACTATATAAATACATTTGAATTGAATTAAAGGTATGTGTGTATTTGACACCTGCAATCCAAATAACAGCACACAACACTCACCTCTTTTCTGCATAAAACTGAAGAGCTCGTCAAGAAACTCTTTTCTTTTCTCGTCGTCATCCAATTCGTACAACTGTAAAATGACAAAGAAGACACTTCATTAATGCTTTGAGAAGATAGCAACATTAAGACATTCCTTGGCTTTATCGCATACTGTTTATGCTGTGTAGCAACATAGCTATTCATTAGAGATCTAAAGAATATTTTTAGTTTTAGAAGTATAGTTTTAAATGGGTTAAAAAGAGCAGAGAGTATTCTACTTAATTAGCATTAAATTGAAATTGTTTAAGCATTGTTGAAACATCACAGAAAAATGTAAAGAAAAACTGAGCTGATAGTCTCTATTATTACTTCATCGCATTCTATTATGTTTTGTCCCTTAAAAATGTCCCTAATAAAGTCCTTGAAAGGCTAATCAATACTGTTCTGTGTAAAATGCAGTTAACTGCAGATGCAGCAGATTTTATTGTTCATCCACTGACTAAAGGAGGAGCCTAGAGAGAAGCTTTGTGATTGATTAATGTTATAGAGCGACTTTTATTAAACTCTTGAATACACCAAGTTAGTACTAAGTTAAATTAAACAGACAATGTACACATCAAAACGATATAATTATATTTTGTATGTATATTTAGACTTCGAATATTATGGTTCATATTTATATCTAATAGCAAATTTAAAGATCTGTACAACATATTTTTGTGTTCTTGTGATGAATTTAGCGTGTATTATGATAAGGCTTTCATAAGCCTGTTTATCATTAAATATGTTGTATTAGGGCTGGATGCTGATACACTCACACCAGTGAGAAACCACATGCATTTCAAGGGAGCTTTCCCCTTATTGGCATTTCCATTATGTTTCCATCCTGTCTCTCCTGCTGAATAGACATGCTCAAAAGAGCCTTTTAAAAGCTGTCTTGTGAAGGAGAGGACAGCAACATGATGGAAATATGCTCCTCAATCTTCACTTTCAATACATCTTGGGTCACGGTAACAGATGAGCAGGTCGATACAGGAAGACAGAGAGATGACCTTTGGAAACTGCGGGGCACATGGAACAAGACCTTGGAGATAGAAACCGATCATTTAGGAGCGTATTAGCGGTCACCAATATTAAAGGACCAATGAAATCAATGCCTCGGAAAAAAGGTACTTAGTACCTTTAGTGCAGGCAAAATGTCACAACTAGCTTTTATCCACGCGTGACATTTTAGGTGTGGAGCACAAATAAAAAATGTGCCGTATGAAAAACACAAAGCAAACAAATAGAATCAGGGCTTCTTTTTGTGGGAAATCCTGTCAAGGCACCTGTAAATATCATATTTCTTATTCCATGTCTTAAGTCTACATCCGTCATACTTTTAAGAACGTTTTCATGAACATTTGAATCAGTTCCATTAATTTTAACAAATCTGCTCTTGCTTGGTGGTTGTCCAGATTTGTAGGTTTAATGCGTTTGAGGAGATTTTCACATACAGACTGTGAATGAGTTGTTGAATGACGCATAAGCCCTGAAGCACATGTGTAACATAATAATGCTGCATCTCCTAATGTGTCCAAAAAACAACAAAAACCTTTTTAGAGGCACACATTGCATAAATATACATCAAAACTCCTTAGCATTTTGTCATTTAAAAACTCCACACAAAAACATCAAAACATCTTTAAAATATTTATCAACCTGTAAGCAGCCACCAAACACATATTGTAATCTGTGCCTAACAAATCTTTCATAAATTTAGAGAAATTAGCTTTTATATAGCCAGCTGTTTCTTTTGAAGTGCCAGGATCCATAACAGTAAACTAGAAATTCATTAAGAGTGAGGGATGTAATTGTGGCATAGTCAGTTGCAAAGGTCATCATTGAGCTGAAGTGACCAGTAAAGGGGTAATTAAATCCAAAGCGTAATGACGGCCAGAGCATTCCATTAAATATTAACAGACGGAAAGTACATTAGAGCTCTGCTTCACCTCTGAGTGCTCCATTATGGTCATATTAGTTTTATTCCGAGCATTATGACTGCAGGAATGTAGAGCCCTGAATGCATTAACTCTCACAAGACACACATGAATCAACATTTTGGTAGATGAACTGTGACTCCAATAGACTTTAGTTACTATATGTCATGAATTGTTTTTGTTGCATACAGTTGAGAAAAGTCTGAAACCAAAGATTTAAAATTTTAAAATTTAAAATGTAAAAACAAACAGAAGATTTTAAGATTTAAAATTTATTTTTAAAACATAGAAAACAAATAAATGTTATGATGGTAAAATATATTAATAAAATATTATTAAGGATTCTGCAGATTGTTTTAAATCAAGTTTTTAAATCATGCTGAAATATCATGAATGAACTGGTTTTAAATCACCTAGAATTTGTAATTATAATTGTAAAATTTGTAATGAGATATAAATGTTAAAATTTCTAATAAAAATGTGACAATTTGAAAACAATTAAACTGATTAAAACCTCTGTGTCTGTGTACATCATCACCTGTCACAAGTCTATGCCATTCTTAAGACACGAGATGAGCCACTCTTTCCTTGCTTACTGAAATACTCAGCTGCTGAATGTGTGTTTATTATATGAAGCTTCTAAATGATTCCTCCTAGTTTCGAATGACACAAGCTGCTTATAGTGTTATACCCCACAGGCTGCTTTAACACACTGACTCAACCTTGAGTGACTATAGTTTAAATATGTACAGACAGAGGATATAGATTGACTATTTAAAAAAACATGTTTCAAATTATATAATTTAAAATCATAATCTGATTGATTTCCTGAACTTATCAAGAAAATCAGAAAATTATCAGAAAATGCAAAGGCAGCAACATGTTATATATGTAATTTCATTTGTGCATAATGAAAGATGTATCTCTGAGGTATTTCAGTAGAGGGAGCTCTTCACAGTACAATTTATTATTGCGTGCGCAACTGAAACTCTCCACTTCAATAAAGATGTTTTCAACAGCGCATATATCAGGTCCAAGCCTGGCCAGAACAACACTGAGGGGTCTGACAATTCAAGGACACAGGGAGTAGCAGAACAAACCCTTCTCTTGTGTTTATACATACAGTGTTTATACATACAAGAAGGGGTAGACATGCTATAGACAATTGTGATTGAAACACACAGATATTTTTTTGAAAATTATCATTGTGAAAAGCAATGAATAGTGTGTGTGTGGGGTGGGGGGGTTAAAGGATATGACTCAACCCAGTTCATGTGAAGCTTCTGGAAGTCTGGTGCTAAACTGATACGTCATACTAAAACCTGGAAACCCGGAGGCGCAGCAAAGGGGACTGACTATTGACCTGAAAGTTTGGAAATGCTTTTACTTCTATACCTCATAACCTCTGTGCCCTTGCAAGTAATACACACCCAGTGTTAAACTTGTTGGTGTGTTTATTCAACAATCTGGTTAATTAGCACAATTTAAGGCAAAAATGTAAAGTATTACATTTGCAATGTGGCTAAAAGTCTGAGTTCACTTGTCAAACTGTGTCTGCTTTGCATTTTTTGTTAGAAGAAAAATACATGACAGATTTGTCATCCATGTGATTAATTGATCTAACAGTGTGATATAACTTAGTGATCTAACAGACATATAATATAGCAGTGCATTTTTAAGAATATTTAAAACATGAAGTGTTTTAATTTTATAACAATACATAACAAAACAATCATAGCACAATTTCTTTGTTTTTCAAACTCCAGAAACTCTTATTTTATTTCCATCTCCAAATTAGATTATGAATCCAATATTTCAAACATGGACTTTTGAATTCCACTGTATTACATACTGTGAGTAAGCCTATAATAATTTAAGCTTACCTATAACCTCAAAAATATAGGATACAGTATGTAATTCAGAGTGGCTGTAACATTTAATTCCACTATGATTTGAAGTATTGCAGTTTATAGAATTGGTTGTTAATGAGCTGTGTTCTCGAGAAAATGTGTGATATATTATTTTTCCAATAATTGTCAAAACAATTATTCACAATGAGAATGAGTAAGAAAGTTAATAAATAATTTTGAAGATAACAATCACCATCTGTGCTAACATACCACTAATTAACAAGCATCAATACTGGGAAAAAAATCCCATGACAACATAATCAATGTGAGGAACCCTCCTTACTGTGGGTAACACTGATAGTGTGTGTGGACACAGTGGCATGCACGGGGGGAGCCAGGAGGCTCAAGCCCCTGCCCCTTTTGTGTCAATGTAAATGTACCCCTCTCTGATGATAGTACAGAATAATTATTACCATTATATTAAGTAACAGTATGCTTTTTCATACCATTGCCACTAAAAGTGATACAAAATATAAAATAAAATATTGTTAACACACAAAGATCAAGGTGAGTGATAATTTTTTGGTGGAGGTGGAGTGGTAAGGTGGAGGTAGAGGTGGATTTACGCAACCTTAAGTCTTCAAAATACACAAGCAGCAGGTGATATGAAACATGTATACTGTTATTATGGTTCTGTTTACATAGTCACTGTCAAATTCTCTGACATGTAATAAATTTATATATTTGATTTCATGATAACTACCACTTTCATACTTATATAATTCAAACAAAGTTAACAAAAACATTAACAAACGTGAACATGAACATGATTACCTTCATAATTCTCATTGTTTTGTTTGATAAAGTAAAAGCAAATATGATTTAGTAATATAATAATCATCCCTCTATTTAGTTTGATCCATGTACAAGTCCTTCCACCCCATAAGGAGGTCTGTGCACATCACGCCGTGGACATGTGCATATGTGTGTGTGTTTGCACTGAGTCCAAGAGCTCCAGGGAAACTGCTGGGCTTAATGTGTGTGTTAGAAGCATAGGCGTAAAGCAACAAGAGTTAATTAGAAAACAGCAAGACTGGTCACCCTGGCACTGGTTCAAACTGGCAGACTGCCAGGGCTGCTTACATTCCATTACACACACACACACACACATACACACACTGCCATATACACACACACTCATCCTCATGATGGTGCAGCGAGCTCAGCTGACATAATGAGATGTGTAAGCTAATATGAAGAACTGATCTTTGTCTTTTCTTGATGGAGTTCCTCCTAATGGGATTTGCCTGGGTGCTTGAGCTGACGGACGGGATTAAGTAGCAGTGAGTTGCCAAAGCTAAGTGTTATTTTACGTAGGCAGAACTGTGCAGGGTGCCCCTTTAACTCCCTTTGTGCGAGGTATGAGAACAGCCTGTTCGGCAATGAGCGTGGAACTGTGCCCAAACTAAATCTAACAATCTGACTGCTGCGGTGGTTGGCACTGTCGTTGAAATTCAAGATCTATCTACCCATCATTTCATATTGTATGAAATATGGATGTCGTGGATTATTGTCAATGGATTATCATGTTTAATGTAAATAATTACATGCTACGTTGAATTAATTTTGATTCAAAAATGATTTTCAAATTAAATTAATCAAAATATTTTTATCTAATTAATTTTTATGAATAAATACATAAACACACTGAGGATAACTCAATTATGGAAATGTAAGGCGAAGTAATGAGAAGAAAAGCATTGCATAGACAGTACAAAATAAGGATATCGAAGTCAATATATTTCTTGTTTTAATTATTTCTAAATCATTTATCATGTATCCCTAACCTATAGGTCACAGCGATCCATTTTGCAGATTTATCAATCTGTCCAATTTAGGGATCGCTTCGGTCAGGAATTAAAAACAGCAGTTACATTCCTAAGAGAGGTCTAAAAAAGCTCTCTTTTATCCTAATGCACATGAATCATGCTAAACATAGCAACCAAAAACACACTCCAGTTCTGGTCCTTTATCTTTTAAAGGCTCTTTTGATTTGGTTGTCAACTGTCCACTAGTGAACAGTTATCTCCCTTAAGCCTGCACAGAATTCTAGAATGTGTGGATCAAAGACAGGAATGGCAGACATGTATCCCTACATGTATAACTGATCTCTGGGGATGCCATCTTACCCTTTCTTCCTCTAGTCAAATAACTATTACATTATTTAATTTATCATTTTAATCTAGAGATGTGTCTTAGATAAATCAAATTTCCTGGTTCCTGAAACAAGATTAAATGACATATGTACAGAGATTTATTTACCTGAACAAGTTTACGATGCTAGCATCCAGTTTAAATTTAGCATGATTTATATTCATGTAGTCAAGCGTAAAAAAAAACTTTGTTGAAGAAAAAGCTGGGCACTGAAGTTTCAAATAATTCATCACATATTACACTGTGACTGTTTATATTCAAAAATCTTTTTATATTTAGGCTACTTATCCACATTCCTATAAGACCAGCAAATGTTGTATTTTGGATGCTGGTGCTCATGACAGGCCT
>JAZGTJ010001296.1:46528-60158 GCA_036877575.1 Botia almorhae | reverse complement strand
CCGTGAACACACACCCGGAGCAGTGGGCAGCCATTGCTGCAGCGCCCAGGGAGCAGTTGGGGGTTCGGTGCCTTGCTCAAGGGTCTCACCTCAGTCGTGGTATTGAGGGTGGAGAGAGTGCTGGTAATTCACAATCTCCACCTACAATCCCTGCCGGACCTGAGACTCGAACCTGCAACCTTTGGGTTACAAGTCTGACTCTCTAACCATTAGGCCACGGCTGCCCCAAAGGAAGCACCCCACAGCTGCCCCACGGCTCCCCCCTAAGGAAGGTATATAATAGGCTACATAATGGGACAGTGCTATAAGGGATTTGCAATAGTACCATGAACTACACAATATGCAAACACAGCATACATACATACTGTCACGGGTGAAGAATCACACGATAAGGCAGGCGGTGTGAAAATATCCTGAAGGGTGGATTTATTAACGGAAAAAGGTGAGTGAGAGATGCGTGGGGGAAGCAGCCGGGCTGGCTGCTGGTGCAGGTGCTGGTGCGGCTGGTGCGGCTCGTGCTCGGGGTTGCATCCCTCCTGGCGACGCGAGTGTGCGGTGGCTCGTGCTCTCGGTGGCTTCCGGCCACTCGCTGCTCTCGGCGGTTGCGGGGGACACGCAACGTATCTCCGGCTGGTGGCACTTCCAGACTTCGCTATCAGTCCAGTCTTTACCTTCCTTCCAATCTCTGCTCTCATCCGTAACTTAGCCTCCGACCCCCTCTGGCGGAAGGCGGCGGCGTTTTGATGCCGCGGGATAACGCTGCGCAGCTGTGCCCGGTCCGCCCGTGATGAGCTCGGGCAGGTGCGGCGCGTCCCTTTCCAGGGCAACGCTGATAGCCCCCGTGCGACTTGTCACAATACAAACAAACATAAAATATATACAGTAAAATATTGGACATTTATAATTTACAAAAACCCTAGTCTTAGTTAGACGTCAGCAGTCTCCCAGCAAGCAAGCCAACAGGGCGACAGAGGCAAGGAACCAAAACTTCAAAGATGTATAGATGGAGAAAAAAACCTTGGGAGAAGCCAGGCTTGACCAGGAGGGCCAGTTCTTCTCTGGCACATTAAAGCTGCAATTTGCAACTGTTTTAGATATCTGTTTCAAAGTTTATTGTGATGATTTATAGTTAATTATGGAAGTAAAACTGATGGTTCCAACTATATTTGATATGTCAAAAGCGGTGAGGCATAATGTTACTAACTGCAGCCATAACATCACACTGCTGTGACTAATCAGGGAACAAAATAAAGCTAAAGGTTGTCATGTACATAACGGCAAGATTACTAAAGAAGTCTATCAAGTCCTGATGATCTGTCTCTGGGTCATTTGATCCAGTCCCCCATCATCTGGTCTCAGAGTTTGGGTCCAGCTGACTACAGGACCTTGGGGAATGAAAGACAGATTTAATGGGTAGCCAGTACATCTGTTCTTATGGGAAGTGTTCCAGGTTCCGGTTTACCTAATTAATGCAGCCTAATAATCCCTTAGGGGATTTGAGTAAAAAATCCATATGACTATGTGTAGGCAAGATTAAAAAGGTGGGTCTTGAGTGTATCTGCTTCCCGAGCAAAACTGGGAAGACTATTCCAAAGTTGTATTTGGGTGCCAAATACAAGAAGGATCTACCACCAGCACTTGTTTTTGAAATTTTGGGTACTAACAGTTGGCCAGAACCTTCCGATCGCAGTGAACGTGAAGGACTATAATAAGAGAGGAGCTCACTTAAGTATTGTGGAGCTAAACCATTCAAGGCCTTGTAAGTAATAAGCAAGATTTTAAAATTTATACGGTGCTTGATAGGCAGCCAGTGTAGAGTTGACAAAACTGGGCTTATATGGTTGTACTTGTTCGTTCTTGTGAGAACTCTGGCCGCTGCATTCTGAACTATCTGGAGTTTTTGGATTAGTCTTGCAGGGCAGCCACCAAGTAGGGCATTGCAGTAATCAAGTCTTGATGTCACTCGAGACATCACTACTACTGTAAACAGCGGTATAATCAGTCATAACGCTCCTAAAAAACCATGAACACAGTTTAATACAATATAAGGGGGGAATGTAGCATGAGAGGTGTTTTGGACGTTATCTCATGGTTTAACTCATTTAAGCTCATTGATATCTCTTGTGAGAACAGAGAGATCGGTAATTGTATCCTTTTGATTCTTTTTAGTAAGTTATTATTTAAGTACTACTATTTAATCACACATTTTTGGACAATATTAAGATAATTACTTGTAGGTCACATTAAGCCATTGTTACACGTTGTTAGATTTTACACTGTTTATCCGTTTATTATTTACATCAATGTCTACATCAATGTCTGATGGAGAAGCAGAGCGGGAACTGCGAACTGTGAAAATGGAGCTGCGGTCTTTAGAAAAACAGATCCAACAACTTCTTGACCGCCACATCGCCCTAAATGAGTTAAAGGATCGCCTGGAAGCGGTGCAAACGGAGCGCTTGATGAACTTCTTCGGAGCCCGGAGCGGCAGTCCGGAACGCATGAACGCCGAGGCCGCACTGATTTTAACTCCGTGCATTGAGAGCCGATATCGGCGAGCCAGGCCGCGACTCATCCCGAGAAATGTGCAGTTTACTCCAGCACTTGCGATAAAGGGATCGCAACATCGATCTTGGAGGTAAAGCTGTTTTATCTTGTAACCCCAGAGCACGTGTTTCAGACATTGGAAAAATCATCCTGGGCATTTTTAGCCGTCATAAGGACATAAACACTGTGGTGATTCACGCCGGAGTTAATGACATGAAAAATAAACAATCTGAAGTTTTAAAAACACACTTTTTATCGCTGCTGAATAGTATTAGAACTGAGAACATTGCCACGCGAATCGTTTTATCTGGTCCACTGCCCACCTTCAAGAGGGGTGGTAAGATTTTGAGTCGACTTTTTGCATTGCATAGCTGGCTTAAAACATGCAGTGTGCGTGGTGATTTTGACTTTGAATACGTAGATAACTGAATCGTTTCTGGGAAAGACCTCGGCTGTATTGCAGAGATGGCCTGCACCAAAGCCGCTATGGCGCCACTCTTCTAACTGACTAAATCAGAGCGGTCCTGGACAATAAGATGGAACTGTGACAAACATATCGAGGAGGGAACAGCTTAGACTCTAACAGATTTGATCTTAACATTATAGACTGTTTCTCCAGAATCCCCCTAATACAGGAACGTGTCAAGCGTCGTATGAATAGACACAAGAAAAAGAGAAGGAGACCCTCCAATCTCATCAGTATTAAGAATACTCAGTATCAGAGTCCACAACGCCAACAATCATGCAAACTTAAGATGGCCTTACTGAATATTAGAGCTTTGAATAGCAAAACGTTCTTTGTGAATGATCTGATAACTGATCATAAACTAGATTTTATGTTGTTGACTGAGACTTGGTTGAGTACAGATGGATCAGTTTCTTTAATAGAAGCTGCACCACCAAACTATAGTTTTAATTTTGTAAATCGAAACGGGAAAAAAGGAGGTGGTTTGGCAGCTGTCTATTGTAATTCTTTTAATTGTAAACATATGGTACTTGGCACTTTCTCCTCTTTTGAGCACTTAGCGATTGTGGTGAATGCTCAGTCAAAAATGATGATTTTAGTAATTTATAGACCACCTAAATACTCAAATGTTTTCTTAACTGAGTTTTTAGATGAGTTTTCTATATGTATTACTACGTATGATCAGGTTTTATTAACTGTTGATTTTAATTTGCATGTAGACAATGTTTCTGAAGAGAACGCTATAGATTTTATGCAGCTTTTACATTCTATGAACTTCATACAACACATCACTGGAGCGACACATAACCGAGGACATACATTAGATTAGTTATCACAAGAGGACTTAATGTAAATATTAGTCGTCAAATTGATGTATCAGTTTCAGATCATCAGTGCATAATTTTTTGAAATTGTTGAAATTTGAGATTAGAGTTAGAACCCAATTTCATTAAAAAACGCTACATTAATGAAGCAACTACTGAAAGATTTGCCTACTGCTTTGAACAAATTGTCTGTTCCCCCTGAGACATTAACTGTTGATGAAAAGGTGATTTATTTTAACAGTAATATGAGAACTGCGTTAGATATAATGGCACCAGAAGTTATCAGAAAAAAATCAGTTAAGTCCCGAAAAGAAAGTACTGTAAAAGAAAGTACCGTGGAAAAATGAGCATGTGCTAGACCTTAAAAGAGTTTGCCATAGAGCAGAACGTTTGTGGAGGAAAACTAAATTAACGGTTCACCTTAATGCTCTTAAACAGTTGACTGATAGTTATAATAAAACTGTACGCAGTGAAAGACAAAAGTATTTCTCAAGTATGATCAGAAATAACAATAACCCGAGAATTCTCTTTCGCACAATTAATCAGCTTTTACATTCTTACCCCGCATCAAATGGACCTGTTAATGCATCTTTGTCTAAATGTGAAGAATTTGCTACTTTTTTAATACAAAAATGCACTTTTTAGCCCTCAATACACGATGAACTCTTTTAATAAAATAAACAAAGTTCAGTTACATAAAATATTAAGTTGTTTAGGTAATGCCACATGTGTTCTTGATCCTATTCCCACTTCTTTCTTTAAAGAAGTTATTGAAAATATACTTTTAACAGTTCTCCATATTGTAAATCTCTCATTAGTCACAGGCGTTTTTCCTGAAACATTAAAAATAGCAGTTGTTAAACCACAACTCAAGAAGCACAACTTGGATATTTCAATTCTTAGTAACTGTAGACCCATCTCCAATCTACCTCTCATGAGCAAAATTTTAGAAAAAGCAGTTTTTAAACAGATAAATGATTTCCTTATGGGAAACAATATCTATGAAAAGTTTCAATCGGGCTTTAGACAAGGGCACAGCACTGAAACTGCTTTAGTGAAAGTTGTAAATGATCTGAGAATCTCAATGGATATAAATAATATTTCTATACTTGTCCTCCTTGATTTAAGTGCTGCGTTTGACACAGTTGACCATGATATACTTCTAAATCGTCTTAGGGAATATATTGGTTTAACTGGGACTGTTTTAAATTGGTTTAAGACATATTTAAAGGGAAGTAAATATTTTATTAGTTTAGGGGACCATGTTTCAGGAGTACATGATATTCATTTTGGTGTACCACAAGGTTCTGTACTTGGCCCTCTGTTGTTCTCTTTATATATGTTGCCATTGGGTAAAATTATTGCAGAGCACGGAGTCAGCTTCCATAGCTATGCTGATGATACCCAGTTATACATATCTGTAGGGCCAGAGGATCCTGGTGCTGTAAATAAACTGGTGAATTGTCTAGCGAGTATTGTTAGCTGGATGAATAGAAATTTTTTGAAATTGAATGAAGACAAGAGTGAAATTCTCCTTGTTGGTAATGAACTGCTGAGGAAAAAGGTTCTAAATAGTCTGGAAAATTTGGCATTACAGATTAAAACTGAGGTTAAAAATCTAGGAGTGATTCTTGATTCTGAGCTTACATTTAAGGCACACATTGACAATGTTGTGAAAACTGCCTTTTTCCACTTTAGAAATATAGCTCGTGTAAGACCATTTCTTAATCTTGAAGATGCTAAAATGACTGATGCATTTATCTTCTCACGTTTAGATTACTGTAATGCACTCCTCATAGGACTGCCTAAAAAACTATTGAAAGATTGCAGCTTGTTCAAAACGCAGCTGCAAGAGTTGTTACTCATGCTAGAAGATTTGCACATATAACACCTATTTTAGCAGACCTACACTAGTTACCAGTCTCTTTTAGAATTGATTATAAAATACTTTTATTAGTTTTTAAAGCTTTAAATGGACAAGCACCTTTATATATTTCAGAGTGTCTAACCGAGTATATTCCAAATAGATCCTTAAGATCATCAGGCTCCACCCTGCTAAACATCCCTATGGCAAATTATAAGAAATATGGACAAGCAGCCTTTTGTTTTTATGCTCCTAAAGGTGCGTTCACACCGGACGCGAATGAAGCGGCAAGCGCGAGTGATTTACATGTTAAGTCAATGCAAAGACGCGAATAGCCATCTTGCGGCGTGGAACGCGCGAATGAGGCAGCGCGAAACGCGTGAATAGCGCGAATGAAGCGGCGCGCATTGAGCGTTCAAGCGCTTGCCGCGCCGTTCGCGCGAGTTGAAAAATCTGAACTTTGGCGAAATCAGGTAACCAATCAGGAGCTCACTCTAGGTAGTGACGTGATCAGTGAGCGGAGGCTGAATTTTTTAACAAAGATGGAGGACTGCGCCTCTGAAGGATCTGATGGACCCAGAAACGACGCCGAACAACTTTAAAAGACGTTTTTCAGCCTTCCACAATAAATAAAGCGCAGCCACTCTCTCAACAAAATCCATGTAAGTCATTTTGCAACCAACAGACTGGCGGCCAGGCGGCAGAAGCCCCGCCCATGACACGAATTCCTGTCTGTTGTGAAGTAATTTGCACGCGCGAATGACGCGAATTTTACTGCACGAATCGCGCAAATAAACTTAAATGTTCAAGCGTTCAACTACGCGCGAATAGCGCGTTTTATTCGCGCAAGTCGCGTCCGATGTGAACACACCATAACACTTGGAACAAGCTGCCTATAAATATTCGTCAGGCCTCCCTTAATATTTTTAAAAAGCAGTTAAAGACACACTTTTATACTCTGGCTTTAGTTAGGGCGGTGCTGATTTTGCGTCTGAGAGATTTGCAGGGTATCTCTTGCAAAGATACCCAGCTTTCCTGTAGCTCAGTGGTTAGAGCATGACGTTAACAATGCCAAGGTCATGGGTTCGATCCCAAGGATTGCACATACTTAATGTATAGTGATCAATGTGTAGTATAATGCAATGTAAGTCGCTTTGGATAAAAGCGTCTGCCAAATGCCTAAATGTAAATCTCATGGCTGACAGGGTGCATCTAGTGGTTGGGTGTTTTGTCATTTCTAGACCTTTTTATTATTTTCTGTTTCTTTCTCATTTTAAATTGCTGTTTAAATTGCTGTTTTAAATGGTTCTTTTTTATTGTTTGTCTGCTCTCTGTAAAGCACTTTGAGCTACATGTAAATGTATGAAAAGTGCTATATAAATAAAGTTTATTATTTATTATTATTATTATCATGAATGCATGAATTAATTTTTCGGTATCTGGCTTCGAGAGCATGTGTCGTAGTTTCACTATATTTTTAAGCTGAAAAAATGCAGTTTTACAAACATTGGAAATTTGGCTTTCAAACGTCATTTTAAATTATCAAAAATGACACCCAGATTTTTGGCTAATGAAGCCGGCTTTATAGAACATCCATCCAGAATAAGGCAGAATCCATCCAGAATGTTGCTCCGTGTGGAGGTAAAACTTCTGTTTTATCTGAATTTAATAGTAGATAGTAGTTACTAGTCATCCAAGTTTTGATATCGGCTATGCATTCTGTCAGTTTATTGAAATTATGAGTCTCGTGGGGCCTAGAAGAAATGTATAGCTGAGTATCATCAGCATAACAATGGAAACTAACTCCACGTCTCTTTATAATTGCTTCCAGAGGTAGCATGTATAAGGTGAAAAGTAGGGTCCCAAGAACTGAGCCCTGTGGTACTCCATATTGGACTGATCAGCACGAGACCTTTTCGCCCACAGCAACAAACTGGAATCGGTCAGATAAATATGATCTAAACCATGCCAGTGCAGTTCCACTTATGCCAATACAGTTTTTAAGCCTATTTAGTAGAATGCTGTGGTCAGTAGTGTCAAAAGTTGCACTAAGGTCAAGTAATACTAGAAGAGAGATGCAGCCACGATCGGCATTGACAAAAGCATACTCTGATGAGAGCAGTCTCTGTACTATGGTATGATCTGAATCCTGATTGGAAACTCTCATAGATATAGTTTCTTTCCAGGAAAGAGCATATCTGTGAAGACACCACTTTTTCCAATATTTTTGAGATAAAAGGTAAGTTTGAGATGGGTCTGTAGTTTACTAGTTCCCTGGGATCAAGTTGTGGTTTTTTAATAAGGGGTCTGATAACTGCCAGTTTGTACGGCTTTGGGACATGTCCTAACACCAATGATGTATTACAATAATACACCCCATCCTTCTACAAGCTATACCCCTTATTTTTTATGTCTGGTCGCCATGCATAATTGCACACTTTCGTTATGCAGGGCCGGGAAGATGGATTTTCTGGACCAGTTGGGTGCATCACCGTTATAAAATATTAGTGACTGCCTATAATCAAGCCAGAAAACAAGTCCAGAGGGCCCAGTTTTATCAAAAGAAGGGGTTTAATCGTAAAGTTAAGGTGGAACCTTTGCTAATAGGGCAGAGAGTCATGGTTTTAAATAAAAGGGCCAGGGGACAGGGTAAATTGGATGACAAATGGGAGTGGAATGTATATATTGTCATGTCACAACCCAATCTTGATATACCTGTTTATGTGGTTAAGAGGGAAGGGGTTGATGGTGACAAGAGGGTGTTGCACCGTAATATGTTAAGCCCATGTAAATTTGATATAGCCTTGCCCTTAGAGGAGAAAAGTGTAGAGGTTTTACCTTCTGATTCTAGTGTCAACCCTGTGAACAGTAATTGCTGTATGTATCCTTGGATGGGGGGCTGTCTTACAGGGCCACCAGCACCAATACAGAGGGATGGAGAGGTGGCCTCTAATATGGACATTGCTGAAGAGACATTACAGTCTGCACAAAGGGAAGGCCCCATTAGCCCATCTGTGTTACAGACTGAGTATTTTAAGCGGTCCACACAGGTCACAAAGGGCCTGTTGCCTCAACATTATACAATGTGAAGTATATGTGTGGACAAATTTAGAGTAGGGGGGGTGGGCGTAAGCCCTTTATTTTAGGCAAGGGGAGGAGCAACGGTAGTAGCCCCTGGAGTGTTTTCCTCTTTCCTTATTGGGGGAAAAAGATAAACACCTGTGCTGCATTTTTTAATAAATCTATATTAATCTATAAAGGCCTGCTGTTGCCTGCTGTTGTTTGCGGGGTTCTTTGTTGTATGTGAGTGCTGCTGAGGTTCTTGCCAAGGCTGCCGTGCCGGAATGTGGGCTGGATGTTTTCCTGCAATGTGTGCGAAGTGATTGGAAGGAAGAGTTTATAGTTTTGGGTTTCCCTAATTAAAGTGTGGCAGCCACCTGTGGTTTTCCCCAACGCTGCACCCCATGATTCTGGTATATATTTATAGATGTGTGCAATTTAACTATTGCGCTTATGAATATTTGTGTCTTGAGTTTGTTGTGTAATGAAATTGTTGGGCACAATAATATTTTTTTAAGTCAATATAGTAATAGTTTGAAACCCTCTGCTGATCTGTTTGTTAATTGCTTATTCATCCTGGGTAATTTGTGAATAGTCATTGTTTAAATACATTACTACACTGTAAAAAAAAATCTTGTAAAAAACGGTAAACTACTTGCAGCTGTGGTTGCCAGCATTATACTGTAAAATTACGGTGCATTACTGCTGTTGAAATTAACAGTATGGTACTGTTTTGGTTAGCTACAGCATACAACTGTTATTTAGCTGTATATAACTGTTAAATTACATACCAATCTAAACCGCATAATATAGATTTTAAATGCTATTATAACCCTCCATTTTATATTTTTCTTAATTTACAGATTTTTTTATTCTGTTCAAACACAAAATAAATTGATCTCTATGTTTTTGTACAGTATGCCATTAAACAGTCAAAAAAATAAAGTTGAAATTGGTGCATACACTATGGTGCGACAAAAAACAGCAATCATACTATCAAAATAGTTGGCTTAAGAAAAAGCAAACAAACCTAAAACCAATAATACATAATACAGCAATGACTGCAAATATCAAAATGGGGCTTCAGCAAAACACTCAGCCTAAAACAGTTTCACTAAAACAACTTAAAATAATTGACAACATTAAACTCTCAAAACAAGCTAACAAGTCCTAGCAATTTTAAATATAAAAACAAATCAGTTTAGAAAAATATAACACCAGCCCACCAATTGTTTTGAAACCAACCTGCATATGTGGGGAGTATCAACTACATTTTAAATGAAGTTCCACTCAAAGACCATAAGTTGTTTAAGATTTTATACTTTGCACTGTAAAACCCGATAAGTTTAGAATACTCAAAATGTTTGTGGACACCGATTACTTCAAAATATTTAAAAAAACCAACTTTTTTAAATAAGGAATATTTTTGTTACAATTAATCTAAACTTAAAAGTTTGTATTTTATTTAAGTACACTATACCTAAAACTACCGTTTACCAAAAGTAATGTTTTTAATTTATCCAAACATATTTACTTTGATGCAAAAATACTTAAGAGAAATACCAACTCAAAAAATGATCTTATTCATGACTTATAGGCTAATGAATTGATAAAGTTCAGTATAAAACAAAAACCCCACACAACATTATTACAGCAATGCATCAAACTGAAAGTCACATTAAAATAATAATATAATAGATAAATATAAAACTGAAAATGACATTGAAAAATAATAATAAAAAAAGTTAAAAGTTACAAAAAAAAACATATAATTAAAAAAGGCAATCAAGTGTATGCCATTTAAGACTTACAAAAACATCCCAAAAAATACAACATCTTAGTTATTGTAAAAGGCACATCTCAGATTAAATTCGGATCAACAAGTACTAATAAAAGTGCAACCATGAAAAACAGAGGTAGATTTGGAGCGGACAGCATAATCTACCACATGTAAACTTTAATTCAAATACTTTTAGCAACATGATAACAATTCCAGTTATGATACTTGGCACCACCAATATATGCAAATGTATGAACATGCATGTGCCTTCATAATTCTTTACGTATCCTACATATTCTGTTACAGGTCATTTTTGAGGCCGAGTAGGCAGGGTTTTGGTGGTTTGCCATAATCAAGACCCATCAGTACTTTCTGGATGAAGTTAAAAGTAAGAGTTTCCTGGGGTAGTCCAAATGCAATGCATAGATCACCCCAAACAACAATACGAATGCATCGGCAAACCTGGGGATGTCATTCATCACAACATTATCTTTCACCACAATAGCAGTGCTTGTAGGATTGAAATGAACCGGACTTGTAGTGTCTGTTGACCAACATGACAAGAGCAACAGGACAGTCTGTGATGTCTGGTTCATCTGACTTCTCCATCTGGAAGCAGCATAAAGGTTAAAGTTTAACTTAGTACTAAGTAGAAAATAGCATTTATATAGAAGAATAGAAGAGTATTTTACAGGTCACTGCTCAACTGGCAATTAAATTAATAACATTTACTGCTCACATTTCCTATGTGAATGTTTTAAAATGCTAATTATTCCTGTAACAGCAAAGCTTATTTACTTGGAAATGGTGATACCTTTTAAAGATTCTTTGATAAAGTTTAATGCACAGCATTAATTTTGTATTTATTAATTTTATTACATAAAAATATTTTGTTAGATTATAAATGTCTTCAATGTGACTTTTGATCAATTTCAATGTATCAACATTAACCTGAACCCTTTTTCACCAATGAAATTAATACATGTTTCATAAAGGGATGGTTCACCCAAAATTTACAATTCTGTAACAATGTTTAATAATAAAATAATAATAATAATAAACAATTACCAAAGCTAAACAATCTTAGATTCTAGCAACCTGATACTAGCAGATCTGTGTATGCACTGAATACTTACATTCCATGTCTTAAGGAAGTGTGGGTCCTCCTCACGCAAGTATACTGGGATTGCATGAAGGGCTAAAGTGCGCTTCATGTTGGTGTCATGAAAATCCTTTAAAACAAGTGAAAATAAAGTTTAATATAACAATAACTGTGCCCTGGTGTCTGAGGAGACAGGACACAACTTGCACTTCCACTCAATTGAAGTTACCTTGATTGTTAAAGCTCTTTTCAGCAAGCATCAATGTCTTGATAATACTTTATCACATTAGGGCCATACCATATCAGGGCGCTTACAATAAACAACATCAACACACTTTCAAAGCGTAGAACTGTCGTTTACTTAAATTAGTTAGTTACCCGCCACCGTTAACATTATTGCCCTGCTTGCTTTACGTTAACATGACACTAAGCAGTGATGCATATATAGCATCACTATAAATAGCTTAACGGTGCTTCATAAAAACAGCGCATCAAAAAGATTCAGCATTTCCTTCATTATATACTCTTGAAGTCCACATCCACAAGTTGTTTCGATTACTTACAAGTTGTTCCTTGCTCTGAATCCTGCTGCTTTCGATTGCCCGCCCTTTTGAATGGATTTTTCCAACGTTGTCTCAATGACTTGACGTAGAAGACGTCATGTATGCCGCGCAGTCAGTTTACTTAACAATATTCAGTGAACTAGTGTAATTTACTCATAAATAATGAGCTCCACAAAAGTATTAACTAATCTGCTCGTTCAGAAAAGTTTTTGTTTCAAGTAGCATTAACTATGTAACAGATTTTACTTGTATTGTTCTCAAATTGTTTAAGTAAGGATTACTGTTCTGGTTTACAGTGATTTACAGTGATGGGATTGACGGTAATGGTCTTCTGCACGGTTTTCACAGATTTTTTGGACGTCACTTTGCTTTGTAGCTGTGTCCCCTTTTCTGGATTTATTCCAATAAAACGTCAAAAAAATAAGATGGGGAAAATTTTCTGTGAAGACTGATATTATTTTGATTATTAATATTTTTTATAACACTTTACCATAAGGTTTTGTTAGTTAAGATCAACATATTAATATACAACACTTGTACAACATTTATTATTCTTAAGTAATTTTAACGTTTGCATTATTAAAATAAAAAAATGTTTTTGTTAAAATTACTTCATTAATAAGAAAGAATTCTTTCTTCTTAAACATCTTGGATCAAAGGGGGTGAGTGAAATATGTGGAAATGTTAATTTGAAAGTGAACTAATCCTTTAAAGAATTAAGTTTGAGATGGCACAGTTAAGGAAATGCAGTCCTTTTTAGGGAGAACAATACCTTTAAATCGCCATCATTATATTAAAATTCAATTCATTTTTTTAAATTCAATTTTATTTATATAGCGCTTTTTACAATGTTACATTGCTTCAAAGCAGCTGTATATAAAAAAAGAATAGTAGTATAACACAAAGCAAATGTCTGACATGTTAATGGTATTATTGCAAATAATATGTGTGGGATAAGACTAATACTATAGTAGGCCTATAGTATGTTTACGAACAAAGAGCTGACTGAACCAATAAAGCCACAAAATTGTTTAGCAAAATACATGCATTCCATCTTACATAAATTATAGTTAAGCAAAATACAAGCATTCCAGCTTACATAAGGTGTATAATAGGCTACATCATGGGACAGTGCTATAAGGGATTTGCAATAGTACCATGAACTACACAACATGCAAAAGCAGCGTAGATACATACAAACATAAAATATATACAGTAAAACATTGGACGTTTATAATTTACAAAATCCTAGTCTAAATTAGACATCAGCAGTCTCCCAACAAGCAAGCCAACAGGGCGACAGTGGCAAGGAACCAAAACCCCAATGATGTATAGATGGAGAAAAAAACCTTGGGAGAAGCCAGGCTTGACCAGGAGGGCCAGTTCTCCTCTGGCACGTTAAAGCTGCAATTTGTAACTGTTTT
>JAZGTJ010001296.1:0-46478 GCA_036877575.1 Botia almorhae | reverse complement strand
TTTGTAACTGTTTTAGATGTGAACAGAGTTTATTGTGATGAATTATAGTTAATTGTAGGTGTAAAACTGATGGTTCCAACTATATTTGATATGTTGTGCACTGAGAAATCGTGTCAACAAAAAAATAACCAAAACAGTGAGTTTGTGAAATGTTACTAATTGCAGCCATAACATCACACTGCTGTGACTAAGCAGGGAACAAATTAAAGCTAAAGGTTGTCATGTATATAACGGTAAGATTACTAAAGAAGTCTATCAAGTCCTGATGTTTTGTCTCCGGGTCATTTCATCCAGTCTCCCACCATCTGGTTTCAGAGTTTGGGTCCAGCTGACTACAGGACTTTGGGGAATGAAAGACAGACAGATTTAGTGGGTAGCCAGTACATCTGTTGTTATGGGAAGTGTTCTCAGTTCCGGTTTACCTAATTAATATATATATATATATATATATATATTAAAGGGATAGTTCACCCCTATAATGATAATTTGCTGTTCATCTGCTCACCCCCAAGCCATCCAAAATGTAGGGGACTTTTTTCTACTGTAGAACAGTAAAAATATTTTAGCTAAAACCATGGTCCTCTGTAAATGATAAAATGGAAGTCAGTCGGATCCATAACTATGAGAGTAAAGAAAATAATAATAATATCCATTGCTCATGAAGATATACAGAATGATAGGTCTGTGCAATTAACTGAACATTTTTACCTCAGATTTACAGCCTGGGCAAACAAGATCGAGAGCAGGCTGTGTTTAACACACAATGCAGCAGTGAGCAGTGTAGCCAATCATAGACTTGGACGTTGATTCTGGAACATGAAAGGCCAACCAGATGCATTTCCAATCTGTGAAATGCGTCTGTGATGGGCTACACTGCTTACTGTTGCATTGTGTTGAACATAAGCACTGTTCTCAACCCTGTTTGCTCAGGAACAAAAAGAAACAAAAGACAAAGGAAAAAAAACATTGGATGGTGTGGGGGTTACTAATTGAACAGCAAATTTTAATTATCCCTTTAAAAAAAGACAATGAGTTTGGCATATTGGTTATGTAGAAAACGCTTAATGTGTAATTAAACGAGTGGCATTCATATTGTGGGCTCATCTTGGTACCTGTACATGTCTTATTAATAAAGTGCATACTGAATCTGGCATTTTTATAGCATTGCCCTAATACGTTAAGTCCCGAATAGCGTTAACGTTAAAGCCATCCACGTTAAGATAGCTAGAAACAGAAATCAGCAATTTAGTCATATATACAGATTAGTGATAAAACTTAATTTTCTCAGTAATCACTGCAGAAATTCAGATAATTCCAACGGGTGGCCACATTGTTTTTGTTGCTTTTTCTTACAATAACCCGCAACGTAACAATTGCACTAACATATAGAAACTCATTCTACAATCTTTACTTCTTTATTAAAAAATCTTCTTTATTAAAATTGTATTTATTTCTGTAGTGAGTTGTTAGCTATTTATAACATGGCGTCTCAGCTACACAAATTTAAGAAAAATTATCGCTTGCACAGATTTGACCATACCGATCTTTACGTACAGCCTTAAGTTCCCAAAACACCTTAACTGCCTGGTTTGCAGAAAACAAAATGATTATTCCGTTGCATTTTATAAACAAGCTTTCTCCTTGCAGCAATCCTTCTGTCTTCCTGGATCAGCTGTGTGGAAGTGCGCATGCACAGAACATACTACTGCAGCACAGTGTGCCCCGACGTTCATAACAGAGGCAAGTCCAAACACATATCTCCTTACGTCTACTAATTAACACAACACCTTCTACAGACGCCGACTCAACATCTTTACGCAGTTCAAAGAAACTTAATGTCAGGCGACAGTGAATACTAAAATGTAAACTGTGATCATTGTTGCAGTATTATGCTTGCTTTCACCTGTCAAAGCGAAATCCTTCAGTGCTTGACAGTGACACTGATGATGCCTACTGAGGATGAACTGACCAAAGCAGCTGCTGCTGGTAAAACTGGCTGTGTTCAATTTCTGCTTTCTAACGGAGTGAATGTTAACAGCATAAACAAATTTGGAAGAACACCAATACAGGTAGGCCTGTTTTTGACTTGTGAGGGGTGGGGGAATATACCAATTAGATTATACAATACAAATTAGGCTATTTAACATTGTTAAATAAAATGTACCAATAAAGGTCAAACAATTTTACAACATGGTAAAAACATGGTTACAACAATTTGGTTAATTTCTATAGTTACTTTAATAACTAGTTACTTTAATATTTAATTTAAGTTCTAATTAAAGTTTTAATATTATATGATATTATTATATGATATATTATTTGAATGTAATATTTGTTCGAACACATGCAGAACATTGAGACTAACTGGAAACAAAACATCCCTACCTAACGTCCCTATTTATAGGACATGCACATCTAGCAACTGTATTGATACCCTGTCTTTTATTGGTGTGGTGAACATGTCGTTTTACAGATTTATTTCCATAATGCTTACGTGGTGTAAAGCTATTCATATCGCAATGTATTTGCAGTTCAGTATCATTTTTGTTATTGTGGGGGCTGCTTACGTCTTAAAAATGTTAAACGTTATTTATTTAAAAGCACCATTTGGCCATACAAGATTAATCTTAGAAAATATATTTTATTAAATACGTACTTTGTGCATTTTGTCTGAAACAGAATAGTTGCGATTAGACATCTGTTCTCTTTCTTAAAATGTCGGGGAATAAACAATACACTAAAGAACAAATCCTGTGCTCAAAGGAAAAAATATTCTTTTAATTGTACTTCAAAATGAGGCCCCACATGAGGCACGACTTTATACCGACAGGATAATTAATCTTGTTCGTGAGTTTAATCATGGTGGTGATTGGCAGCCCAACAAACTGAACCAACACAATGACAGCCAGAACTCTGCAGAAACAGGAAAATATTACTGTATTGCTTGCAATTTCAGTACAATCTATAAGAATGAAAAGTGAATAATCTCTTAAATAATCATAATCCCGAATAATCATATATGCGAATACGCACAACCCGACCAAACGTGAGATATATATATATATGTGTGTGTGTGTGTTATTTATTTTTTACCCCCAATGGGTTCCACCACAATTACAAATGTTTGTACCACACAGGTAATGATGATGGGTAACACACCTTTGGCTCAGCTGTTGCTTGAATATGGAGCAGATCCTAACGTGTGTGATCCCGGGACAGGTATCACACCTCTACATGACGCTGCCAGGACCGGATTTCTGGACACCGTGCGGCTTTTAATCCACTTTAACGCTGATCCAAATGCAACAGATAACAACAATTTACGACCTGTGGATGTTGCACGGCAGACTGGCCATTTGAAGGTGGTCGAATTTCTCAGTAGGTTTTAAATATAATCTTTTATGTTTTCCTACCACATAGTTTGGTATAATTTGTATATATCAAATATGACATATCTATATGACAAAGAAATTCGTGTCTGATGCACAGGCTATTTAAAAAATCTTTAGGCATGATGATGACGTCTAAATGCAGTCAAATTTGCGATTTTGTAATGGAGTTCAAAAAGTAATGTTCCTTTTTTCAATAGATTCAGGTTTTGTGATTTTGTCAAATTTTTGTTTTTGTAAATAACATTTCAGCTGGGTATATTGTGTTTATTAATTACATAACACGTTTACAATCACGTTTTATGTATTCAAAAATGTTTCTAAACTACCATTTATTTATAGCACTTAAGAAAATGAATAATAACAATGAATGTAACACTTTGTTACAATCATTATAAACATTCATTCATTCATTCAAACATTCATTATCAGTTCCACTGGTTAACGGTAACAATGAACAAAGTATTTTTACAGTATTTATTAATCTTTGTTATTTAATACAAAAGGTGCATTGATTGTTCATGTTTATTAAGCATTTATAAATGTTAACAGATACAACATTTGATTTAAAAATTGTTACTTAAATTACCAATAGGCTTAATTAAGATCAATACATGTTGTTTAAATATTGTCATTGGTTAGTTTGTGTTAACTAAGGTATTTAACTAATTTTAACAAATTGAACCTTATTGTAACAGGTTACCAGTGTATCTATCTTTTTAGCTATCTAAAATTGATAGATGCTACCATCCCAATGTTATTTCATGATTTTGTTCTGTACAAGCTATAAGCTATTTATACCCTTATTAGAAGATTTTTAAGTAAAGAAATATATAACATTGAGTATGTGCCATTTAGTGTGCGCTCCTCGAAATTATTTGTATTATAATCTTAATCAACACCTGCAGATAGCATGATCGCCTGTGCAAATACATTTAAAACTGTATTGTTTAAGAAAATTTAAATAAACGTCATTAGCAGGGTTAGTTAATTTCACCATACACGAAAAACTGCTGGGTTAAAAAACAACCCAACCAAAACCCCAGCACTAGGTCACTATTGGACAGAACATGTGTTGGGTTGGTTTGACAAAGGTGCTGGGTTTTACTATTTAACCCAGATTCCAGGTTGTTTATGTTACCCAACCAGTGGGTGAAATTTACTTGCTGAGTTGAATGTTACTCATGTGCTCGATTATTTCATTTGACCCAGTAAGTGAAATAAACTCTTTTGCTGGGTTAAATATTACCTATACATTGGGTTATTTCCTGGTCTCACTTTTACATTTATTATTAATAATAAACATAATAAATCATACCTTGTAATTGTGATTTTAATGAGTTTGTTTTTGAACAAGCAATACAGAACAAGTCAACCTGGCAGTTAAACAGGAATTTAAATAATTCAAAATGTGTTATAGAAGTCCATCTTATATCGTTTGTGTCAAGTGGTGCACGCTGCATTTCTGAACAAAGGAGTGGGGTCTGCCAGTGTCTTACTGCTTATTGGATGAAGGTGCAGGCGATGATAATCGCAGATTCCTATCACCTTTGTCTGTCTCAGGTGTCCCTGTGAACATGTGGTTGAGACATTTAAACAAAACACACTGATATTAGCATAGAGGTTGCTCGCATATAATGTAAAAGTTATACAAAAAGATAAATATTTGTGTTTGGTTCCAGTCAGGCTAACGATTATGGCATAAACATGTTTGAATGAATTAGGTAAATGCCTGGTTAAAAGAAAAAATGTAAGACAATAGACTTGTCACTATTATAAATCACTGTTGATAAAATACCCAACTAAATTGGAAGAAATGGTAATTTCATATAAAATACATTTTGAAACAGTATCCACCTTCTGGTGGCTCACAAAACCCATAGTATTAAATTATCCAGATTCCTATGAATTTTTTAAATGGCCTAGCTAATCTAAGGCAAATTAGATTTAGTTAGATGTATATGTATTAGTCTTTTAATAGTAACAACTCTAAATTATAAAATAACTTACCTTTAAATGTGTCTAGGATGTCAAGCTGCCATTCATCTTTTGTTATCTCAGCCACTAGAATGAAATTTAGGATTAAGTAAATTTCAATTTCACAAAACACCTTCCGCTCCAAAACAGTTACGGTGGAGGCTCCAGCCTCCTCTCCATGGCGACAGCAGAGGGAGCCTTCCCCGGAGTACTGACCGTCATCGCATGAACTACACTTCCCATGAGCCCACACCCGGAGACACACCTGATCATCATTACACCAAACAAATATAAACTGAAATGAATCTCTCAGTCTTTGCGAAGTCTTGTTTGCCAATGGTAACATTTCTGAGAGTTTTCCCATTTTTGTATTTGCCTTCTGTGTTTGACCCTGTCTGCTTTCTGGTTTTTGATTATTGCCGCCTGCCCCGACCTTTTACCTGTTTTCTGATTTTGTGAATGTATGCTGCCTGCCTTGACCATTGCCTGCCTAACGATATTGATTTTGTCTATTACGTCTCTCATTAAATACTGCATATGGATCCGAACGCTTCTGACCCATAATTACAAAAACATTAACAGTGTTCACGTGTTTTAAAACATCTGTGTTTTAATATAGAACACTTTTTTTATAAAAACGCTATGAATTACTGAATAATTGGCAATACTAAAAATATAAATGTAGAATTACAGGTAAACACATAGAAAAATAGATAAAATATAGGTAAATATTTATGTTAACTTACTATAAAATCCTCACTGCTGTGAGCTTGAACGTCAAGTCTGAAGGCAAGTGAAGAATCCAAAAAGTTCAGCAAAGAATGAACAATAACCCAACCAGATGTTCAGCTGTGAATGAACCCCTTAAAACACATTTGACCCAGCATGGTCAACCCAACACAGTGTTTACAATACTTCAAACTACTCAAAATTATGACCTGGCACAATCAACCCAACAATGTGTTTACAGAAACAACCCAGCATTGTTTTGAGTGTATTACTGTAAGTTGTTTAACAAAAAGAAGTATTTTAATACTGCAGCAATTGATGGCTTTCATCAAACTGTTAGATTAAGAAATGTCATACGGTTTTGCATGAAAAGATTTATTTGGCCATTTTATGTACTTGTCTGAATACACTTTGAAGCATTAAGAATTTAGGCTATGACTGGTATGAGCGCAATGCTACAAGATACATGATTGCAGCTATTAACACCACAGCTTGATGGTTCCTTGACTGCAAAGTGTCTTAATGTTTGGGCAACATTACTGAAGACTGTGACATCAACTGCAAAAACAATAGAAAAAAAAAATAAAAACATATGACATCTAAAATTTCAATACAGTATGGCTGTTAGACATGCAGAAACGTGAGTTATATAATTACATGAATTAAAAGCACTTACATTTTTTAAACAATTCTTAATATAACTTCAGGATCTTCAAACAGGAAAAACTTACTTTGTGTGCATTTATGGTGTTTTCCCAGTCCATCTGGTAGATTTGTGGAATAGCAGTTAGCAGAATGCTGCTGGCTTTATTTGCATTCTCTTTCATTGTTTTCAAAACATTGTCCACACACACCTTGAATAAAACAATTTGGTCTAGTTTAGTATACAGGGTTGGACTTTTGTAATACAATGTAATATATAATATAATAATATAATTGTTGTTACATTAAAACTGTTAATGGATCAACCAGCAATACATCACAGACCTTTAAGGTATGTACAGGAAGTAAACAACCATAAGAAACATTTACATTTATTCATTTAGCAGACGCTCTTCGATCTGAATTTCTTACATCTGTGTTGTATTTCATTTCTTATTTTCTTACCCTTATTATTCTTTCTCTCTACAAATATTTATATATTCATTTCATTCTTCCTTTTAATCAATTCTACATTACTTTAATGTTGTTTAATCTTATGTTTGTTAAGGTTTGTATTATATTCACAAAAAGAGATGGGAAGGGAATGGTATCTATCTCAAGGTTTTTAATAGAGTCATTACACAATGTTGCAAAGCAGTAATTTTCCACTGTCTCCAGTTTAACAACCCTGACTGAACTTGTGAATGAGAATGCAACCAAAGAACTCTGCTAATTTTATTCCATAAACTCTGCTAATTTTATTCTATTATCACTTCATCCCCTGCCTGCCGTTCTTTCCCTCCATTTCTGAATTTGGTTAAGTATGTGTTATCTCTCAACAGTTGACTATCTTTAAGTATAGGACAAAATCATTTCTCTAAACAAGGAGTCTAATGAGACCTATCATGAGATTTATCAGCGATTTACAATGAGACATGGTTTTAACAAAAATCATAACAAGCTTAGTCTATAAGGCTAGATTTACAAATAGGAATAGTTTTGATTCCTGCTTGTAGTTCTGCTAGGGACAGGATAAACAGTAGAAGAGGAAAGTTTTTTTGAATAAACAATGTTAAATAAGGTTAAACATCACAACATTAGAGATTTCTGTAATTGTTTTGAAGGTTGTGATGGTCTTTGCAGATCGGGTAAAGGCTGACAACTTATTCCACAAAAAAGGAACAGTATTGGTGACTGTCTTGGAGAGCAACCTGGTACCTTATTGTTAGGAACAATTATGTTAATTGTTGTGAGAAAAATGTATTACATTTATTCTTTATAAAATATGAATATACAATTAATTTAATATGAATTGTTTATATATACATGAGAAACAATTATGATGTTAAAATGATAAAATTCTACATAATGCACACATTTGCCTGTGACCACTTAGATAACCCAGATAAGGGTGCCATATAACCTTCATCACAATGTAACACTAAAACTGAGTGTGATTTCACGTTCAAGCACATGAATGTCTGTAATCAATGACTAACTTTATCTAAATCTAGTTGTAAGTAACCTGAATCGAGACAACAACAAAAAATCAACTAAATACAACTACATACATATTAAAAAATAATGTTTGAACTCAAGTTAATACTGAAGTGGCATGCCTCTCAATGCTTGAAAGCCTTTGAGGAATGACTAATAAATTGGCATTGATGTGTATGATTGTGTGCACATGAGTCACACAGAGAATGAGAATACAGGATAGAGACGGAAGGATGTGGTGGAGAGGGGAGTGCAAACTGGAGGTCAGTGGCAGGAACTCGGAAGGAGGTCTCTGAATCGCAAGGGGAAGTAAACATTGATTCAAACTACCAGCCTAACCGGTCATCCGGCTATCGGAAACCATAATCTGCAGACAAAGTTTATTGACTTTACAGGAATATCCTCAAATATTTGCTCCAAACTAATAAGGTATCATAAACTTCCTTCTATAAGTAGATGTCTATAGATGGTCTATAATAGATGTTTTCTAATAACAAAAGGCTTTTATGTCTTTGCATAACCAACAGACCAATTATTCCTGTTACGACAGTATTTATATTGTAAAGAAGCAGCAGACCAGTACGAGACTCAATCTTATCATATTAAACCAGCTGTTCTCAAGGTAATCACATGAATTCAGTTTCAAACAGTACTGTTTTAAATTTAAAACCACTAAAAACAAAACTTACTGTGAAATGATTTGCTTAGAAAATGTACTTGTGCTTTTGGGGGGGGGGATGTATATAACTGGATTATCAAGAGACAAATTATTGTGGCCTGTCCAGTCATACAAGACCTTCAAACTCAAAGTTCGAAAACAGAAAATCTGTGAATTGATTTTTTCGTCCTCTATGACAATGTGAAGCTAGCCGCACGTTTTCATTCCGTCCAGTAAAAACCAGCACAGAAGATATAAATGAACTGAAGTGGAGCAAAATCGTGGCTGTTGGTGTGATGCAGATTGTAGGATGCTTGACGTCAACTATTTTACCCCTTATTTGTGGCTCCTGGTCTTACAAGTATAAAATATTTTTTAAAGCTCCATTCTCTAGTACCTTCTTAGGAAAAAACAGTTTTATTCCCAATGAAAAACCTGTTTGTTTTGTTTGGTACAGTTATTGGTGGGGTGTATCTGTCTGCTGGAGAAATCTTTTTGTCCCTGCACGGCCCTCTATGTTTATTCTGCTCCTACCATAATGGAGAATGGATTTAAATCCCATGTTTCTTATTTCACACAATGACAGGCTCCCCTGGCCTTGGGAAATAAAAGGTGACTTTTAAAGGTTAGACAATAGCGAATCAGCCTGCTTCTTTTCTCCTCTTCTAACTTTCCTCGGCTTTAATTCATTGTCTGCATCGCTAGAGCATCCGACTGCACTTTTTGTGTTAGACTGTGAAGATTACAGAAGCTATGTAATGGTCCTTCTCCATTTTAAGTTATATCTCTATATCTCCACTTTTTCATTTCACCATTTCTTGTTTTTTTTCTCACTTATGACCCAACACTGAGAAGGTTAATGCACCATTGCACCAGTACCTACACACTAGCCGAGAGCTCCATAGATGAGACACTTCACAAAGTCAAAAGGGAGTTAACACATTGCGAAAACTGCTTTTCATGCTGGTAATTAACCCCGGGGTGCTAATGAACTTTAGCTTACATAAAGCTAATGCAGAGCAGGTAAAAATAAAATCAATTATGGTAGATTGTTATTCAAACTGGCCTTAAAGGGGAGGCATTTCATCACTGATGGACAGTCAATGTAATGTGCGAAATGTGGGCAGCCATTTTGCATCCCATGAGCAGAACTGAATTCAGATATTCCTTGGATCCTCCTATGCAGAGACACTGGTTTTCCTTTAGATATTTAATTATTTCCTTTAGATATTTAAACAATAAAATAGTTTTTTTTTCCACTGTTTTTTAAAGAATCATAGGAAAACTCACAAGTGAAACTACAAAAAAAAAACGGAAGAAAAATTCTCATGCATGGCCTCTGTGGGCTTCCATGTATTCAGAATTATATTCTTTTCAGATTGGTGCTGCAATAAACTTAAAATCTTTAGTGTTTTAGAAAGCTGTTTTTTCTTTTTTCTTTTTAATGAAAAAAAAATGAAATAGAACTGTTTAGTTTCACACAGGATTTAACCTAGCTTCACTTTAACACAGTAAAAAATAGATGTGGTGAGCCAAATTAAACCATTTAGACAATCATTTACATTTATCTGACTCAAGTTGTCTCCACCCACCACCTGCTATTAGACTCATGTTTGATTGTTGGATCCAATATCACATGTACAGCTTAAACAAAACATAGCTAAAGCTTTTGTTTAGGTTGTTAAAGTTGTTGCAACTCAGGTCAGTTATTTTTATCATTAATTTAAGTCATAAACTGGTAAATCCATTTTTTTAAAAGTCATTGTACTTTTTTAGTTTTAGTTTTTAGGTTTTTAAGTTTTATACCTTAACACTTTCTATTCTTTCTATTCACTTTCTATCTTTCACTGAAACTAAGATGCCCAAGTGATTTGATGAATATTTATTTATTTATAGATAAATGCATCAGCACAAGACTGTCTTAACAGCAAGACTTCAATGCGTACTCCTACCTAATGAAATCTGGCACTTCAGTTAACTGAAGGAAGGAGACTAGGAACGAGACAGTACTACACATCAGGAATTTTGATGTCTGGGAAGTTTTCCAAATTTTGTGCAGTTCCTGGCTGTGGAAAAGCAGTGTCTCTGCATAGGAGGATCCCAGGAACATCTAAACTTTTTGAACAATATCAGTGCAGGATTACACATTTGTTTGTCATTATATATTTGTGGATAAACTGTAAATCAGCAATTTACAGCAGTTAAGTCTCATGTAAGGTATGTTGGCAAATAGAAATCCCCTACCTTATCCACTTAACAAATTCAAATAGGTTGCACATAATAAAATTGTGACAAAATATAAATATTTGAAATATTTGCTTTGCATTAGCTCATTTAAATTAGGCAAATTAAACAAGCAGCACATTTTAAAAATGGTTCCCACTTTTTAAATTAAGTTAACTATACATTTCTTGACATTTCAAAAGCTGAAGTTTTCACATAGCTGGGTAAACTTCTATGGTGGTGAGCAAGAGACTACAGCAAATATTACCAATTGTCTTCCAGTTTGCTTCAACAGTAGAATCGACTTTTACATTTCCACAACTTCCCAACTAAAGGAAATAATTTTCTTGTCAGCAAAATTGCTCCCAAACAACATTTTAGTTCTTTCTTTAATTTTTATTGTAATCGAAGTTGCTTCCTTTCCTCATTTGTAAGTCGCTTTGGATAAAAGCGTCAGCTAAATGACTAAATGTAAATGTAAATGTAAATGTAGTTCTTTTGAGTTTGTTAAACTCAAAGCAATAAAAGGATTTTCTTTAAGAAATTAAATTTTATATAGAAACAAATCTATCCAAGAGCTTTTCTTATAACCTTCACTATTCTAAACCATTTTTGCAATCAATTTTAACTAAGTAATTTTTAGTGAACCTATGAAGTCAGTTCCACTCTAGTTCTACTTACACAGGTATAGATAGCAGAGTAACCACTGTAGTCCACAACCATTCAAATTAGTGTCTTAATACTTTGTTTGTCATAGTACAGGAGACAACAAGATAAGAAAATAATAATTTGTGGTTTCTGTGGGCTTCTGTGTATTTGGAATCATTATTTTCTTATTTCAGATGATGCTGATATACTTGGAATCTCTGTACTGGTTTAGAATGCAGCCCTTTCTCCTTTGCTCTCTCTAATTACAGATTTCTATTGTGGAACTACTTTTCAACCAGCTTCAGTTTAACAGACTCTGACAGAACTTCTTGAACTTCTACCCATTTATTTAAATATGACTTAAGATATCTCTTTACCAATTGTCACGGAAACAATGCCACAGGGGCAGCTTAGAAGGAAAACTGTTGTGTATTGTACTCGGTTGACTCACTCTCTCTTACACACACACACACACACACACACACACACACACACAAACAGGCTTCTGTCTGCTTACCGCCTCTTCATGCTCTTTCCAGCAGTCATAATCAGTTGCCATTGCAATACTAGCATAGCACAGGCCAGCCTCTTTGGCAAGAACCACTTCCGGTACAGTGGTCATGTTGATGACATCAGCACCCCATTGTCTAAACATAAGGCTTTCTGCCCGAGAGGAGAAACGTGGACCTTCTATGGTCACCATTGTCCCTCGAGGGTGACACTTTACACCTAGTCCCTGGGCAACCTCTAGCAGCACCTACGTAAGGTCATAAGAAATGAGTGATAAGAACTGTTGCATCTGTTCACACATACACTGAAAGAAAAACAATTGTGACAAAGGAAACTAATAATGATGATAAAACAATAATAAGGTAATGCTAGTAATGTTTGCAACAATATACACTGTAGGCAAAATGAAGAAAACAATAAAATCAACTTTCGGTAAAACAAGACAAAAATACAAAAAAATTCCTACAGATAAAATAAATGTACGTAGTTAAAGTTATGCCAAAACTAAACAAACAAACCCACCACGAATAAATTCAATTCTTCTGCATAAGAGTGGCATGGAGGTGTCAAATTCTGAGCTGAATAGCGGCTGGTTAAATGAGGTGGCCAGCGCAAGTAGCAATAACCAACCAGTCGGGATGATGGTCATTTGAGAGCTGTAAACAAGCCAAAACTTCGGCAAAATGTTAAGCACTAATAAAACTAGATCTATATGACTTATTACATGAAAAAAATGAATATATCTAATTAAAGTGAACACAGAAGGAGAGGTGGTCTTTAACTCAAGTTTGGCTGGACTGGAGCGTACAAGAAGCAGTAACCAGCCTTCATATATTCAAAACACACTTTTTAAAATAATTTATAGAAACTGAATTTATTAAAAGTTTAAATGAATTTAATGAGATTAACTGAATGAAACCTGATGCGTATATCACTTCCAAATTGGTAAATGTGCCTTTTCTCTGTTGCTGCCACTGACAGGGGAGGCACATAAGGTAATGTTCAGGGATTGTCCTGAGAGGCTAGTGTAAAATTCTTGATGCTGCCATCTGCTGTTTTGGAAGAAGCTGCACAGCTGCATTTTCGATAAAATCTGCATGATCCCATTTGTGAGAAAATCACGTTGAGACAATCTCATAAGATAGGTGTGTTGTAAAACATAGTGCATCTATTTGTTATTCCTCTGCATTTTCTCTCAAATTGCCTTTTGTGTTTGCAAAGTGCTTTCTGTTTGTTTGAGGGTTACGTTTCCTTTGCAAAGCAGATTGCAATTGTTTGCAAATCTAGTTTGCCTAGTTTTGGCACAATTTTAGCTCTATATGAATGTGTGGAGATCAGGGCAATGGTTGAATTGTGGGAGTGTTCAATTCAAATATAAATTTGTTTTTGACAAATGCATGAATGCCTTCCTCCATGAACACCTACAGCTGATTCTTTTCAAACAGTTAAGTAAAATTTCAAATGAGTTTTAAATGTGTCTGTGTTTAAATGAACAAATTAACTGTTACGGTGGAGGCTCCAGCCTCCTCTTTACTGCGCCACCAGAGGGAACCATCACCTGAATACTCTACACCTGATCCTCATCTACTCCTCCATATAAACCGGACTCAAACTCAGTGTCATTGCAAAGTCTTGACTTGCCTCCATGCAGCAATTCTGAGCGTTTTTCCCGTTATTTGATTGTTTGCCGCTTGCCTTTTTGACCTGGATTGTATTACCGTTTTGATTCTCTGCTGCCTGCCCTGATTTTAATTGTTATATCGCCTCTGATTGTTTGCTGCCTGTCCCGACCCACACCTGTTTATCATAACGCTCTCTGTTTTGCCTTTGATATATCTGTTTACCATGTATGACCCTCTGCCTGTTCGACTATCCTAATAAACATACTGCAAATGGATCCAAACACCTCTGACTCTTCGTTACAATAACATACAATAAGATGGAGGGAGATAGAGACAGAAAAAACTAAAAAAAAAAGTCACTCACCTCTACAGTCCTACTGCAGAAGGGTTCAGCCATAGGAATGTGACAAACACCTGGAGGGCTGGTGGGCTGCCCATCATAAAATGTCTGAGCACGTTTTGTTGTCCTTAAATTCAGAATGGCAACATTTTGTTGTATCAAGAAATTAGGAAGAAAAAGAAATAATAATATGAAGGCAAGCCAGAACCAGAGTTTTCAGAAAAAAAACTACACCATGATGAAGCAAGAGCAGATAAAAGCATGTATACTACATATAATGTATACTACATCTTTATTTTTGATCTCCATTTTTCACATGATGGTTCAATTTCAACTAAAATATTTGTTGGTTTACATGTTTATGTAATAAGAAACTATGTGTACTCTATAACATACTCTAAAGCAATAAACAACGGCTGGCACCACCTCAACACAGATAATATTGCTTATTAGCTTATTATTTCCTCCAGTCATTCCTATAGGTGCATTTACATGAAACGTTGTATTGCGATTGTAAGTCCAATCCAAATAAAAATGTTCAATGTAAACACCTCAATCAGAAATAAAAATTGAAATTTTAATTGGTTTGAGAGGGGTGGGTTAACCCTTTTTAATAAACTGACCAACTGCAAGCGCTGTAAGAATGAAAAATGGCACCAACAAACAAATCCAACTTAACTTCCAACAGAAACAAGGTACTTAATAACTATACTGAAAAAAATAATTTCTAGATGACTAGATGGCATGAGACTAGATGGCATGAGGTTAGAAATTTATATTTAAAACAGTTTAAGGGATACCTTAATCTTAAAGCTCCAGATGGTTCAGAATGCAGCAGCCAGAGTTCTTACGAGAACGAACAAGTATGACCATATAAGCCCAGTTTTGTCAACTCTACACTGGCTGCCTAACAAGCATCGTATAAATTTTAAAATCTTGCTGATTACCTACAAAGCCATGAATGGTTTAGCTCCTCAATACTTAAGCGAGCTCCTCTCCTATTATAATCCTTCAAATTTAATGCAATCTGAAAATTTTGGCCACCTGTTAGTACCCAGAATTTCAAAAACAAGTGCTGGTGGTAGATCCCTCTCGTATTTGGCACCCAAACTTTGGAATAGTCTTCCCAGTGTTGTCCGGGAGGCAGATACACTCTGTCATTTTAAATCTAGACTAAAGAATCTTTAATCTTGCCTACACATAGTCATATGGATTTTTTACTCAAATCCCCTAAGGGATTATTAGGCTACATTAATCAGGTAAACCGGAACCGGGAACACTTCCCACAAGAACAGATGTACTGGCTCTACACAAAATCTGTCTGTCTTTCATTCCCTAAGGTCCTGTAGTCTGCTGGATCCAAACTCTGAGACCAGATGGTGGGGGACTGGATGAAATGACCCTGAGCCAGATCATCAGGATTTGAAAGACTTCTTTAGTAAACCTACCGTTATATACATGACAACTTTTAGCTTTATTTTGTTCCCTGCTTAGTCATAGCAGTGTGATGTTATGGCTGCAATTAGTAACATTTCACAAACTCACTGTTTTTGTTATTTTTTTGTTGACACGATTTCTTAGTGCCTGACACTAATTTAGCCTAGGGTTTTGTAAATTGTAAACGTCTAATATTTTATTGTATATATTTTATGTATGTATGTACGTATGCTACTTTTGCATGTTGTATAGTTCATGGTACTACTGCAAATCCCTTATACCCCTGTCCCATAAGATGTTATCTATTATATGCCACCCCTATGTAAGCTATAACGCATATCTTGCTCAACAATTTTGTGGTTTTATCGGTTCAGTCAACCCTTTATTCATAAACATACTATAAACCTAGTATACCTAATTAGTCTTATACATCCCACACATATTATTTGCAATAATACCATTAACATGTCTGACAATTGTTCTGTGTTTTATTATTATTCTTTGTTTCTCTATGTAAAGCTGCTTTGAAGCAATGTAACATTGTAAAAAGCACTATATAAATAAAATTGAAAAATTGAATTAAAGGAATAGTTTACACGTAAATTACAATTCTTCCATCAATTACTCACCCTCATGTCATTCTAAATCTGTATGACTTTTTTGCTTCTCAAGAATACAAAAGAAGATATACGCTGGTAACCAAACAACAGTGGCACTCTTTGACTTCTATTGTATGGACACAAAAGCTTTTTGTGATATTTGGTGACATTTTAAGACCTTTTCTAAAATATTTTCTTTTGTGTTCCACAGAAGATAAAAAGCCTTACAGGTTTGAAATGACAAATTCAAAACAGATTTTGAGACTTTGAAGATAGTGTACTACAAAGTTTGATTAAGAGCAACACTTTACATACTATTAGCATGCATATGACATAACGGATCTCTATTTTGACACAAAAGTATTCCAAATGAGAGCGCCGGCACATTAACCAGACAAGATAACATTTTCATGTAAATAGTGAAATAGTCAACCGAAATCCTTTAATAAGAATTATTTAAATCAAAATGACAAAAACGTGTGCATGTAAACATGGCTATTGATAACCTCCCAAATTTGTTTGGGAGTATCAAGTATGAAAAGGGAGGTATGATGACAATTGATAAAGAATTTAACACAAACCTATCAATGAACTGGTCAATCAAGACAATATCCCCAGGCTGGATGTCCTCTCTAAGGGAACCACAGGCTGTGGTAACTAACAGGTGGGTGCAGCCCTCTTCCTTCAATGCCCAAATATTAGCCTGGTAATTGACATTGGTGGGCATAATGGTGTGTTGTCTTCCATGCCTTGTAGAGGAAATAAAGTTCTATATTACAGCTCTACCCTATAAAATCAACAGACATTTTAAGCACAGTGTGTTTGAACTGCAATAGTCTAGATACAATATAAATGTATATGTATTTTATATTAAAGAAAATGGGGGAGAAAAAAAATCATCTTTATCTAACGATTAAAGATTCTGAATTGACTCAATCCGAACAATTTGTGGTTGAGTGCACACTAGATAAAGAAAATAAATGTTCACAAATGCACATATCCTAGTGAAATAGTTTGTTTGGATAAAGATGGACAAAGTATAACCTGCACCATCAAATGGACAAAGTATAACCTGCACATTGCCCAGAGCTGGAGAAAAAACAACACATTTATAGTGTCAATCAAAAACAGGAGTCAAAATATCACAGAAAGTTGAATTTACAGCACACCAGCACACGACCAGCTGTGATTTGAACAGAACACAGAAGGGTCATTCCATGTCAAATCAAACAATTTTTAAAATTTTTCCCAATTTAATTTTTTTATTTTTTAAATATTTTTACAGATGCAAGACAAACATAAATAGTGCTGAAAGCCAAAATATTAAATGCCATTAAAGAATAGTTATTGACTAATCCATTAATTTGCAGAGGGTGGTCAAAATGACAATTTTCACCTATAATTTGGAGCCATAACAGAGGGAGTGAAAAATAAACTGAGAAAGATGCCAGCATCTCTGCTAGCAGTCCTTGTTGCATTACATATCAATGGTGACAGTTCAAAAACGAGGAAAAGCACTTTTTGTGTTCATTTTACAAAGTTTACATGCCTGTAACTCAAAACGAATGTTATTTTACAGACTCATTCTTAAGCCACTTTTCTTTTGGAGGCTACATTTTTAAGGCCCTATCAAAAATCTTTACTCCCAAAGATATGGGGAGTGAATGTGTATCAATGAGCAAACTGTTAAACTGTACACATTTTCTCTTATCAAAAACCAAATGTGGGTCACTTTGCAAAAATCTGATACTTCAATTCTTTTGAAAAGGAATATCTAAAGAACAAATAATGTTGAAACCAGAAACCTATCTTCTTTCCTTCTATTAAAACAACTGCATTGAACATTACCATTTCAGTGTCTTGGAGTTACTGTTAAAAATGTGTTCGATGAGTTGAGGCACATTAAATGCTCTTAGTAGTTTAATCATACAATTTTTTATTTATATGTTTTTATATGTTTTATTATATTTATATTTTTATATGTTATTTATAAGTTTCAGGGAAATTTGAACAAAGGGGTGTTTGTTAATTATGGCCTGAGCACCGATGATGTGAGGATCCTATTGGAACTGCTTCATTTGTTATTATCTCCAAAATGGATCGCATTTTTTAAAGCCTAAATAGGGTGATCATATCTGAAAGGAATGCAATAGAGCATAAAATACACATACATACTGTTATTTCAGGAAAAAAAAATTAAAACACTTATCAAATAAATATCAAACCTTCTGTTCTCTTTTTAAAGAATGTCAAAAGCTGCACTTGAACTGTTCTCTTGGCCATTTTGAAAAGTGTAAAAAGTTACAAAAACTTTCTTGAGCTTGTGCACTGCTCCTTATGGAGTTCTGACTGGCCAATTGCTGTTATTTATAGTTTGAAAATTATTAAAAGTAGAGAATTTTAGTATTATATCTGCATGATATGCTTTACATAATACACAACATTGATAATCTAAAGGGCATGGTAAGGGGGATAGAGGTTTTACAGAGAGGATGTTTTTTGTCATTTTTCTCAACAAGGCGATCCCCCCTCAATTCAAGCCCTTGCCATACATACTAAACCAAGTACTATCCACTGCTATGGGTTATATTCAACAATATCACCTCAAACTTTAAAATATATTTTCAACACTTTATTTTTTTTAATTATTTAAGTAACCAGGACATGCTAATGAAGAAGACATTCCTCTTTGAAAGAAATGAAGTGCCAGATTTTTAGAAAGTGACCCACAATTGGTTTTCGACAACAAAAAATGTGTACAATTTAACAGTTTACTCATGGAGGCACATTTAGATCCCCATATTTCTGGGACTACACCATATAGGGCCTTAAAAATGTAGCTCCCAAAAGGAAAATTGTTTAAAAATAAAATTCTAATATGGCATTAACAATCTCTAAAACTTGTCTGAAATGTCTTTGGTTACAGGCATGTAAACTTTGTGGAAACACAAAAAGTGCTTTTTCCTCATTTTTGAACCATCACCATTGGCATATACAGGGGTTTGACAATGAAACTGAAACGCCTGGTTTTAGACCACAATAATTCTTTAGTATGGTGTAGGGCCTCCTTTTGCAGCCAATACAGCATCAATTCGTCTTGGGAATGACAGATGCAAGTCCTGCACAGTGGCCAGTGGGATTTTGAGCCATTCTTCTTGCAGAATAGTGGCCAGGTCATTACGTGATGCTGGTGGAGGAAAGCGTTTCCTGACTCGCTCCTCCAAAACACCCCAAAGTGGCTTAATAATATTTAGATCTGGTGACTGTGCAGGTCTTGCTGTGTGTATTGGTGCATTATCATCCTGATACACGGCACCGCCTTCAGGATACAATGTTTGAACCATTGGGTGCACATGGTCCTCCAGAATGGTTCAGTAGTCCTTGGCAGTGACACGGCCACCTAGCACAAGTATTGGGCCTAGGGAATGCCATGATATTGCAGCCCAACTGATCCACCCCCATGCTTCACTCTGGGCATGCAACGGTCTGGGTGGTATGCTTCTTTGGGGCTTCTCCACACCGTAACTCTCCCGGATGTGGGAAAGACAGTGAAGGTGGACTCATCAGAGAACAATACACGTTTCACATTGTCCACAGCCCAAGATTTTTGCTGCTGGCACTATTGAAACCGACGTTTGACATTGGCATGAGTGACCAAAGGTTTGGCTATAGCAGCCCGGCCATGTACATTGACCCTGTGGAGCTCCCGACAGACAGTTTTGTTGAAAACAGAAGAGTTGAGGTTAGGGCTGGGCGATATGGCTGAAAACTGTATCGCGATATCAGTGTTTCATATCGGTCGATATCGATAATTATTGATATTTTTTATGACCCAATTAAAATAAGTACCAGGAGAAAAATATATTACATTTAAACGTTTTAATTTTAAACTTAACCTTCCTCTGATTTAGGGCTGCAACAACAAATCGATTACTAAAAGAGTTGGCGACGAATTTCATAATCGATTCGTTGTGTCGCGCGACGCGGAGACAGTTGATTATTAAAGAACGTTTAGTTGAGGTGGAGCGGAGTGAACACACTCGGTCTCTCGCGCGCACTGATGCTAGCAGAGTTCAGCGCCTCATAGACCAAGCGGAGCACAAATAAAACAAACGAGCGGAGGTAGAGGAAAGATACATGTCCGTGCGACCCAAGTCACCCAAGGTGTGGGAGCATTTCACACTAAATAAACAGAAAAAGTGTGTTAACCCTCTAGGGTCGACAAACGCGCCGGCGCGTTTTGAGGCATGTTTTGATGATAACACGGAAAAGAACGTAAAATGCTCCTTCATTTTTGATCGTACAGATACAACCAATACATCATTCGAATCTGTAAAGGGTCTATTTTTATTTGTATACACTCATAATAACAATGAAACCCGGTGCTTTTATAAAAAGAAGAAAACAGAAAGGGTACGCATTCTGCCTTCGCTGTCTCTGTCATAAATAAAACAACCTAAATCTCAGTGAATACGTGCCCCACAGACATAATGAATATACGTATAGAAAGCTTGAAATGTGTACTTTTACATAAACCTATTCAAATACCAAAAAATATAAAAAAAACAAATATTCTCTTTTTAAGTAATCTGTATATATACGGATCCGTATATCTTTTTAAGTAATCCGTATATATATATATTTTTATTTGCGAGTGCAGTTATTACCGATGAGCAATTACCAGCTGATAATAAAGGATAAGAAAGGACGCGCGTATATGGTAAGCAGTAGTAAAGCAGGGGTGATATAGTTACTTTGCAATATGGCACACTCAAACTGATACTGTTACATGATTGGCTGTTAGCGTGTCACTCCTTACGTTGCTAGGTTACCAGAGAGCGAGTGCCTTTGTTAATGCAACCGAACTTGCTTCGCAACCTCTGTTTTCTTCCGATGAAGAATAAAAAATATTGAACGTTTTATCGAACACATTTTTTATTGATATCGAGCACGTGTTTATCGCGATACATATCGTTATCGTTTTATCGCCCAGCCCTAGTTGAGGTGCACATTTAATTCTGCAGTGAGTTGGGCAGCTGTGGTTTTTTGTTTTTTGGATACCATCCGGGTTAGCACCCGGACATCCCTTACAGACATTTTCCTCTTGCGTGGGGCAGCCGTTGCCAAATTGTTAGAGAGTCGGACTTGTAACCCAAAGGTTGCAGGTTCGAGTCTCAGGTCCGACAGGGATTGTAGGTGGAGATTGTGAATTACCAGCACTCTCTCCACCCTTAATACCATGACTGAGGTGAGACCCTTGAGCAAGGCACCGAACCCCCAACTGCTCCCCGGGCGCCGCAGCAATGGCTGCCCACTGCTCCGGGTGTGTGTTCACGGTGTGTGTGTGTTCACTACTGTGTGTGCGCGCACTTGGATGGGTTAAATGCAGAGCACAATTTCCGAGTATGGGTCACCATACCTGGCCTCACGTCACGTCCTTCCACAGTTACTCCTGTTGGATGTGGTTCGTCCTTCTTGGCGGTATGCTGACACCCTGGATACCGTGGCTCTTGATACATCACCAAGACTTGCTGTCTTAGTCACAGATGCGCCAGCGAGACGTGCACCAACAATTTGTCCTTTTTTGAATTCTGATATGTCACCCATAATGTGGTGTGCATTGCAATATTTTAAGCAAAACTGTGCTATAACTGTTGTGCTACAAGTCCGACTCTCTAACCATTTGGCCACGGATGCCCCCACGCAAGACGAAAATGTCTGTAAGGGATGTCCGGGTGCTAACCCGGATTGTATCCAAAAAACATAAAACCACTCATAAAACCGCTAATTATTCCTTTACACTCTGCTCTTACTGGTGGAATGTGCAATCAATGAAGATTGGCCACCAGGCTGGTCAAATTTAGCCATGAAACCTCCAACACTAAATTGGCCAGTGTTTCAGTTTCATTGTCCAACCCCTGTAACATAACAAGAATTGCAGATTGCAAGTCAACAGATTTTACAGATCTACCCATCTCTATTATAAAAATTAAATAATGATGCTGGCATTTTCATCAAAACATTATTGTCCCGTTTATATGGCTTTTTAAGTTTCAGGTGAAAATTTTCATTTTGACCCCCTCTACAAATTAGTGCATTACTCAGTAACTATTTATCATTGAAATTTAATATTTTGGCTTTCATCACTATTTTTGAGCATCAAAAATTTGAGCTGGGGACCTTTGGTTGAGTTAACATGGAATGACCCAGAATAGATTTAGAATTTTTAAAAATCTATTAAAAAAGAATTGCAATGCATTGGACAATTGATTTTTTTTCTCCCACACCTATTTTATATGCCCAGCGGTGTAATTACCTTGCAAGAAGTACACAGTCAACATTTTTTATTTTGCCCAAAATCAGTGCATCAGATGGCTGTATATAAAATCAAAGACAAAAAAATGAGTGGCATTAGTGGTTTCATTCCTGCTTAATACTGCTAGTTTTTAAACATCCTCTCAATAAACATGCATGCCTTAAAGTACAGCAGGTGAAGTGCAGAAACACTTACCTTTCCGAATGGTGTGACCACATATCGTTCTGTCCTTCCCTCCAGGATATCTGGATCATCAAGACCAGAACCACCAATTATTCCAATCTTTAAGAATAACACATATCAGAATTATCAAAATAATTGAAAACATGTCCAGCACTATAAGTACAAAAACAAGACACAAAATAAGTTGGCAGTTAAATACAATTATGCAAATTTCTTTAAAACGGCACACAGTATTTGTCATGCGACCATCACATAGCTGCCTATGTTAGAAATGCACATGTGAAAACAAATTTATCTAGGTCTAAAAATATGTCATACAAGTTGGTAAATAGTCAAAGTATAACACAGAATTTTTTTTTACAAATGTATGTATTAAAGCAGCTGCCACTGCCACAGTTTGTCAAAGCCAGAATCTTTCTGTAATATTTGTAATCATTTTTTATTATAAAAATAAAAAAACTATTACAATTATTACACTGCTTTGTAATATTCTGAATATAATTATAATGTACAATAATTACAATAATTCTAAATTAAATTACAAATGGATACAGTGTTTATTAAGTTGCCCTCCATGCAAGAAGTGAGAGAGAATAAAGCTGATTCTGATTTAAGCCTAGAGCTCTCACTTCTTGCATGGAGGGCAACTTAATAAACACTGTATCCATTTGTAATTTCATCAAATCACAAAGGATTATTAAATTGGAAGTTGCTAAATTAATTTAAAATTAATCTATTATTGCTTTTTGACCAAAAGAAGTCTTCATTTGAACTGATCTACAAACTACTAAATAAAAAACAGTAAAGTGCTGATGTGTTAATATTAATTTGTTAATAACATCAAATCAAATCAAATCTTTATATACATTATATTCATACCATCTGGATGTTTGGTGTTCATTTATGATTATTTATAGCAAAAATGGTATGGATAAAATTATTGCATTTTTGTCAAACCTAAAATTCGGGTTCGAACGGTTAAAAAAAGAACCAATCTCATATGAGATTGCATACTCACATGACGTTGAGAAAACCGATACATGGGATTCATACTTTTATGATACTTTTCTCAACGCAAGTTAGAATGGACCAGTCATTCGTTTGCGATTACTGGGGTGCATGTTTTATGTAGTTTTATGTAGGGTGTTCAGATAAACAATCCTTGGATTTTTTTTTGGATCATCTGAACAAGTCTCGGCTTTCATAACCCCACTGAAGAAAAGTAATGAAAACATTTTATATCAGCATATACCGCCCAATGATCCATGCATCATGAACCGAACCGAATACTGCAGCGGCACAGCACATAGTTTCCTTATGCTGTATATTAAAGAGCATCTGATTTACACTGTAAGGAAAGTTGTCTTTCACAAAACGCAATAGAAGCATGTTATAAATATAAAATTCGGTTTCAAAGAACCCAATTAATGCAACATCTTGTTAATGTCGTGTTTACAGTGACCAAAACACCGCAGTGTCCCAGCTCCTAAACGTGTCATCATTTTATTTTCAGTGCTGTGTCATGTTGCCTGTTAATCATATTTAATTTACCTTTACATGACTGTTCGATGCCATTTTCTTTAACGTGCGGCAATATCGACTTCTGTAACACAGCTTCCTAGTACCTTTTCTTCTGGTTTGTGGCGCTTGGTAAACATAGTTCGGCATTACCGCCACCTACTGCAATACATGGGTACGCTATAACTAACCTTTATAATCCATTTTGTACCAATATTCTTAAGATAGACATGTACGATAATATGTATCTAATAAGAAAATAAATTAATTTTAATATAGATAATAACAGTGTAAATAATGGGTCAACGCAGATTATGCTACAAGTAGAAAACCCTTTGGAATCATACATGTGGTGTAACAACACTTATCCTTAAAATCTCATAGCTATAAAAATGTAAAAGATTTAGTTCATTAAAACATAAAACATTTTACGATAACCTACTTACTAATATAATAAAGATATAGTCTAAAGTAAACAAAATATACAATGCACCCTGATATAACTATAGTACATGCATACAAATGAAATGTTAATGTGACTGCAAAAAATGTTTACATCATTTCCCATTAAAACAATGCAGATATCATATTGTAATAGACACACTATATAAACATTTTGGAATTTATTTTTCTAACATGAATTTTGAATAACCAAGAAAACGTGTAATAAATACTTGAGACTGCTATCAGAATTTTTAAAAGCAAGCACACACTGAAATACACTGTAATACCCATTTATGATCCCTTTTAATTTATTTGGGATAGTCACATAAAAAAATCTGAAACATTTTTAAGCTTTTAAAAGTTGTTATTGTTACCTCGCTTGCAAGAAAAATCTTGTACAAAGATTATTAATAACAATGTTAAACAATCATTGAAATCATTGAAAAAGAGAGATTCATTTTAAGATTCAAACTCAAATATGACACTAATTTTTGGGAGAGTGATTTCCTGCATCGCCAGTGGAACTGCATTCAGTGGCAGCACCTGCTTGTTGCTCCATGTCCACAAAACTGGACTTGGGTGACTGAGTTGTAGTAGAATTTTCTGCAATTATGACAGTTGAACTAACAGCACAGACGTTACTGTCTGAGGGTAAAGTGGGGTCAGTATTGTCACTCTCACTATCAGTGGTAATTGTAATGAGATCTGGGCTATGCTTTCCTATCCTCTCCCTGCTCTTATGTCTTTTGCTTTTCCTCTTGTGTTTCTTCCTCTTTTTGTATCGTTTCCTACTGCACTCCTCAGATGTATTATCATAAACAATGTCTGGGCTTGGACTCCTACTTTTCTTCCTGGACTTCTTGTGGTGCTGCTTCTCTTTCTTTTTCCTCTTTCCACATTTTTCAGCAGACCCAGTGCTTGATTTACTATAACTTTTCCCTGAGGGTTCCTCCAGATGCTTTGTTTTGTACTTTCTCTTTTTTCCATATCTGTCATGCTGTGAAGTCAGACAAGAAGAGCTGGAATTAACTCTAGAATTGCTCCTTGAGCAGCTTCTGCCCTGGCGGTGGGAGGAGTTTGAGCTGATTCTAGAATTGCTCCATGAGCGGCTTCTTTCCTTGCGATCTTTGCTTCGCCTTCTGCTCCATTTTTGAGAATGCGAGCGATCATAGACACTTCTGTAATAGCTTGTGTAGGATGAGCGTGTCTCTGTATAATATCTTTTGGCACTGTCTCTGTGATGGCTATATGAATGCCAGTAAGATGAGGTGCGGTGAGTAGTCTCTTTTTCTCGTTTCTTCTTATGCTTACAACCTTTAGATAATGAGTGCTTTCTGCTATGGAAACAGGAGTGTGTCTTTCTGCAGTGTGAGGATCCTTCTTCACACAACTCCCTTTCATCATGTCTTCTGTCATAGTTATCTTTTTGCTTAAGATGATTAGAGGTGTGTTGATGTGAAGTGTCCTCTGGTGAGTTAGAGCCCCTTTTTGACCTCCCTGAGGGTCTATAAGTGGCAGGGGGTGATTCTGATGTAAAACGAATATGTTGAGGTGGTTGGGATCTTGGTGGCCCTCCATTCTCCTCAGACTCTTCTGAATCAGAGGAAAGCCGGACTAGTTCTGGTGTTCTTTCTGCCATAGGCTTCACATACCCGATAATTACACAATCTTCATCACTGCCAAAGGAATGCTCCTCTACTTCAGCCATTGTAGCAGTATTTACATGATGACCCTGATGTGTTACAGCAGCACCAGACACTACCGCTTCCTCAATACTGCTATCAGAGTCTGCGTCTCTCACATGGAAAGGTAAAACCTGAGACAGCTCTGAAGAGTAGGATGGTCCAGGGGTCTCATCATCCCATGCTGTTTGGCTTAAGGTGATTCTAGGAGTGGCATAATCCTGGACTCGAGATATCAAAGAATCACCCTCATCTTCAGAGATGGCAATCACAGAGGTTTCTGAACTGCTGCTCTCAGAGGAAGGGCCAGGCAGATCATAGACAGCATGCTGGTCATATGCTTCCATATTGAATGGAGACTGAGCAAAACTAAGAAACTCATGCAGGAAGTGTTCTGTGTGGGACAGCAAGAAGGGCCTAAGCTCATGCAAAACAGCCTGGTCATTCAGGTTATGTCGAGTAATCAGAGTCATGATAATATGCTGCAGTATGTTGACAAAAGAACCATGGGTGCCATACAGAACAGTCAGCTCACGTCTCAACCATGGCACAAGCCTGTGGAGACAAGCAGGGTTTTTTCGAAAGAATTCTGCAGAGGTGTCTCTGGTACGGCCACCATCCTGCACACTTTGGACTCGCACACCTCTTCTGTATAAGGCCCTTCTGAATTTAACTACTTCCTGTTCGTGAAGACTTCGCACAGACCTGCTCTCACTCATTGCCTCATTCCTGGCTGCCAACCTCCTCATCATGCGATGGAAATCTCTGTTGTGGCCCTGTGGAAGAGATCTACTCAGACCCTCAAATATGATTCCATGGTCAGGAGGAGGAGATGTTCGCCTTGGTGCTGGTCTGTGATCACCTGTAAGTGTGGTGCGATACCTAAACCTTTGCCCTGCCACATTGCCAAATGACCCATTTTCAATTGGTCGAAGATCAAACCTTTTGTAGTCATTCTCAGCCTTTATAGTGTGATAAATGGACTTAAATGGCTGTTTGCATAAAGGGCATTCTGCTTTGTTCTTGGACCACTCACGGATGCATAAGAAGCAAAACTTATGCAAGCACACATTAAGATAAGATATGTTTTTGAATCTATCCAGGCAAATAGGACATTTTGATTCTGGGGATGCTTCTTTTGATATTGTGTTTAACACAACGGCAGATGAATTTTTTAGGAGATGCTGTTTAATCTCTGGTGGATCCATAACCTGTAAGAATATAAATGTAAGAAGAAACACTACAAATTATTCATCATACTGCATTCAGTTACTGGCTGTACTGCCAGCGTTGTGGATTTAGGTATAAAATCAGATAACAACTGTTTTGCTGCACTAAACGTTTACAAATGCTATACCATACATGAAAGACACAACCTAATAACATGCCTTTTCATTCACTTTCAAAAAAGAGCTATTACAATCCCCATCATTTAAACAAATTTCTGACAGTAATTTCGTAATACCAGCAGATTTGTAATGTTTAAAAAGATAGTGTTTACACAATCAATACATTTCTAAATTTACGTCAACTATTGTAGAGAAACAAGATTAATAATACGTAAGCAAATCTGTAAAAATGTAATGATCTTAATAACATAAAAGAACCACAAGATTAGTCCAAAACTTACTCAGTTTTCTTGACTATGTCGATAATCCTTTGAATTCTACAGGAAACATTTAACTTGAATCTTAGCAAACAAAAAGCGACCTACTGATTATATTAGTAAATTATATATTTCAGAACCCAAAGGCTACTGAACGCGTTGACCCAAGATTAAGTAACTTAATAAAAACCTGCACCAGCACAAAGATAAATATGTGACATACAAAATAACATAAAATACGTTACATCAGGTGGGTAACATAAAAGGTAACATAAAAATATCCCAAACTGACTAAAACGAAAACGCTCTGACACAAGCTACGCTAATAATAACGCAAGAATATTTCGGAAGCGTAATGTTCTCAAACTTTCTGAACTTCCTGTTTGCCAAATTCAAAATAAAAGCTCATCAACACTATATAGTTATACGTCCAAATGAGCAAACAAGCTTTTCTTAAACAGTTTGTGGCAAAGTGAAAGGCAACAACATATAATTGTATATTTTTAAATAAATGATTTTCATTTTAGATTATACTATTACTGCAAGTATTGCTCATTTTGTTTATTGAACATTGTTTATTTGTGAATGCTTGTGGAGTATTGGCCATTAGGGCCAGACAAAGACTGGCACATGGGTGGAGCAGGCTGGTTAGGGGGCAAAAAATTATGCTCTATATATCAAACATATATGCAGACACCTGTACAAAACATGGTACGTGTATTGGTCATGTCAACCCAAACAACTTTCACACTGACACCCATTATTGAGGGTAGCTCTTACAATACTTACAGCAGACTTTTAAATAGTTCTCAATTGTTTTCATGAATTAAATGACCACTTTGCTACGTTTTCTAAAGAAACAACAGGTGGCTATGGTGTCATAGTGCTTTGGTCCTTAATTGACACTTTTCTCTCTTTTTTTGTACTGTGGCTTTCTGTAGGTCCATCTCGCTGTCCCATTGGTCTGATGAGATGTTACTCTCCTGGGTACTTAAGTGACATTACCCAATGCCACATCACAGACCCTGTTGGTTTAAAAGGATGCCACCCCAGAGCGCTGCTGTGATTATTGTATTTGTTGCATAATTTATTCTAAGCCCATTTTGACTTTTTTTTATTAAATCCTTCAGCCATTTCATATCATTCATTATTGTTGTTATTATTATCATTATCAGTTATCATTGAAATAACTGCATGACTGGGTCATGTTGAAAGTGACCATGGTCAAATATGGTAACCCATACCTGAAATGTGACTGCATTTAACCTATCAAACACACACTGCAAGTCATGAACACGCACACCCGGAGCAGTGGGCAGCACATTACTGCGCCCAGGGAGCAATTGGGGGTTAGGTGCCTTGCTCAAGGGCACTTCAGTTGCAATTTTTGAAATAAAATCAGAAGGTTGCTGGAATCGAACCAGCAACCTTCTGATTACAAGCCCAAACTCACTAACCAGTAGGCCACAACTGCTCCTTCACTTAAAGGTGAATGTTGTCCTATGCTGTATGTCATTAGTGAATTGTTTCCCTGTATACCAGGGAAAAGCGGACAGGTATGATGGTCACTTGAGATACATTATGTACACATAGGTTTTAATTTACCGGGGTTGTAATCATTTGAAGAGAAACAGTAGTTTGACATAACAAGTGGACATCACAAATAAAGAATGATAGATGAAGATGGCGATAGAAATTTTATTTTTGAAAGTCTGTTAAGATGTTTAAGGTGTACATAGATTTATTAGCATATGTAAACTTGTGGGAAGAAAATGACAGAACAGTCTTTAAGTGAAGACTGAAAAAGCATTAAACATTACAAGGATATCTAAATAACCTGTTCATTAAATGGTCTGCAAACTGTTACTGTATACTCAGGATTCTTTCATAAAAGTGCAAGAAAACAGAATTTATTTTGAATAGAAAATGCCATTATGTATTTTATTCAAGAGTTGCTATACATTAAGACATTACCAGCAATTCACAGATCAGGTTTCTCCTTAAAGTGACATATGCAAGATGCTCTTTGGCTATCCAGATATGGCTTACATCCCAAGTGCATGACAGCATCAAAGAGCAAAGTCACTGCTGATTCACAGGCTGTGTAAACAAAGATTGTAAAAGATTTTGTCTCAATATAATGTGTAAATAATTAATTATCATATAAAAGACCAGCTATAAAATATTTGCACTTTTAAAATGCAATCTGGAAGCAGTTTAGCAAGGCTGTGTCAAAATAGTTAATGTCCAATAATAAAGGTAACTGTTTAATAGTTATAGTTATTAAATGTATACAAATTCATTATGAAATTAGACCGATTATATATATACAATACAAAAAAATACAAAGCTTGTATTGTTTGAATATACCTTGTACGCTTTGAGACAAGCCCAGTGTTTTTTGGAAATTCCTACAAATAGATTCTAGGCAGACTTGGAACTGCTTATCACAGTAACTTTTCTTGCTCCCACAGGTGTCATAGCAAATATCATGCTGATTACAACATCTGGTCATAGATGGGATTCCAATATCAAACTGTAGACAACGATAAAAAATAAAAAGAATATAAAGAGGACGTAACATTTAACTAATAGAGGTCATAATTAATACAACAAATAAGTGAAGGCCACAAAGCGGCAATAAAAATAGTAACATATTCATTCAAATGAATAAGCAACAGCATGTTTTGTCCTCACCTGAAATCCAAATACTGGAGAGCCACATCCATTGGGTGGAGGTGGTTTGTAGTTAGGGCGAGAAATTGATGAATATCCTATAAACAGCAAACAAATAGTTTTATTTAAACCATCGTATAGTAATGACTGACAAGCAAGACCAGACAATATCACATGTTGAAACAATAAAATGAAATGTTGTAAGGGAAAGAATACATAAAAGCAAAGCCCATAGTGGTAGTTAAAAATAACTTTTAAATCATGACCGACCATCACTACACTTGTAATGGCACTGTCCATCTGAGCCTCCGATCATGTCCAAAGCCAAGTTAAGGTACTTGTCTATCTTGTGGATGCCGTTCCGGATCGTTTTTAAAGTCTTTCTCCAGTCTGGAGACTCAGGATCCCGTTCTTTAAATCCATTAGCTTTAAACGCAAAAATCAATAATCCAACTGACAACAGCAGTGGTAACGCCAGAGATGACGACATGACAGGACATAGTCCAACAAATGTCTGGTAAGACTATCTCTGTCCCTTTTGTATTTCATTTACTTCAAGAGAGAATCTGTATATATAAACAATCTGAAATAATACGTTGCACTTACAATAACTATTAGTTACTATTATAAGTAACAGTAGTTTTAGATCATAAATAAATCGACAAGGCACCACACTATAGTCTATAACAAGATTAATTGTAAAGTGTTTTCGATGGCCTGCGCACAAGGCTTTTCCGTTTACGTCCTAAACTAAGAGCATACTAAAAGTCTCTAGATCAAGGATATTAAAATTACACACCTGCGACACCTCAAAGACATTGAGCCATAAATAAAATTACTTAAATCATAAAATATACTTTGTAGTATGGGGAGCAAATAGCGCAACAATACAATAATAATATATAATTTAATATAAATAATATATAAAAATAATACAAATTTACGCAATATATGCGTATATTTTACAACATTGCACACGTTCACTCGCACGTTATTTTCGCACGTTTTAGGGAATACGAGTTCAGGGCAATGTCAAAATTTCATATAAGATTTTGGCGTTTCACATAAGCAAATAAATGTACAAAAATCATACATTTTTAGACAAGTGGGGAAAATCCAATTACCTCATTTCAGTGTATATTTGCAAGATAACATGGCAATAATATTGTAATAAAATGAACTACTTACATCATCACTTTGTATAGAAATTAGCAATTATACTAGAATATAGATATATATTCTGTACTAGAATATAGTATATAGAACTATACTTTCGAAATTGTACTACAGAAATTAATTGTTAGGTCTTCAATATTCAATACAAATGAATACATTTTTAAACCTTCACACTTCAAGGACAGAAATAAGCATTTTATCCCAATTGTTCCTTATTTATCTGCTAACAAAAATGCAAGTGACAAATTTTTGTTGTAGACTTATCCTTAATTACATGAGTTTCACAGACAGTATTACATTACAGTATTGAATAAAGATACATATTCTGTACTAGAATATAATATATAGAACTATACTATAGAAATTAGCTATTTTGTACTGTCACTATAGTCTCTTAAACTACTGTGCACTTTATCACAGATGTCCTGGGTGCCTTTTACCCCAATTAATTATTAGGTTCTAAACAATTAATAAAAATTAATAAATTCTTAAACATTTACACTTCAAGATCAGAAATAAGCATTCAGCCCAAGTGTTCCTTATTTATCTGCTAACAGAAACACAAGTTGACAAATTTTTGTTGTAGACCTATCCTCAATTACACTAGTTTCACAGGCAGTAGTATTACAGCACAAATGTCAATTCTGTCATGTAGATTATAAACTAAAGACACAGCAAAATCATACGTAATCTGTAATAATCTTTATTGACATAAATTACACAAAACCATTTTACAATAGAAGCAGATAAACATTTCCTGAATATAAAATGGCATCCTTAATGATGACCATGGCCCTCTGCTTCAGGAAGATCTGGGACAACTTCTCCTGTTTCCAAAATGGTGTCTCCCTAAACAACATGTGCAAAATGTAGATAAGGAAATTCAAAAGAATCAAATGCAGAAATATAAAATTGTTAATGAAATGTATAAAATTATATTTCCAAAACAGGTTCTATGTAAGGATGATAATACAGTTTTGCCTAAATATACTTACAGGAAACAGTCTAGGTTTTAACTCAACAATTCCATATGGCATTTTCTGTAAAAACAACCAACATCATACATTTAATCTTTACAGTTTCAGCATGATAATGATCAAACAAAGATACTTAATATAACTTGTTGTTTTTCTATACAAGCCCTTTGTACACTTAGTGTACAAAAAACATTTATTGAAAATATCAGATAAACAAAAAATGCAAACACCTGACCCTTAAAATTAGGCAGTGAGTCTTTGTACTAATTCACTTTGATAGAATAAATAGGCTAAACCTATAATTGACTGTTTTTTCTTGAGCCCCCATACAACTTTAGTTTCTGACATTTTAGAAGGTCCACCAAAACAATATTATAAAAATAAGAAAGATATCAGTGACTATTATTATTAATTTTAAAATATTTAATGAATATATTATTTATCATAAAAATAAGTATTTTAGAATTGACACCAATCATTTTGTCAGGTTCTTGATGGGCTTTGTACATTATGTAAACAAATGTAAACATTAATCCATCCAGAAATAACATTGTTCTTCTAGTCTACACTCAACCCTGTCACACCAACCAGTCTTTGCCCATAAAAAATGTGCATGCAACATAATTTAGCTCTTTTAAAAAGCATACACAGGAACTGCCCCTGGCTTAAACTTTCGTCTCATTTTAGGGTAGACAATATATATATACAGTTTAACTGTTCTGTACAATGGGAGACAGCAGAAATGTGTGCCTGTACAGGAAACAATATCAGGATGGCAATAAACTTACTGCGACGTGGTACTTCATGTAGTAATGTACAATCCATGCTGGAATCAGAATACGCGTGATGGCAAAAACACTGCCATTATAAGCTTTAAACGTCTTGATCAAGCAAAAAAGAGGAATGACATGTTAAAATGCTATTTTGCACTACTATTTGCAGTTAATCATTTATTATAGATGTGTTTAATCTGTGTATATTAATCATATGACATTAACTCACGTATAGTCTCCAGAGTGTCTTAGGTTCTAGGAATCCAGCCCAGAATCGGGCGATTCGACCTGGTGCTTTGGGTGCAGTAACAGGCTCTCGAGGACTGAGTTCCTGATCTTTTAGCCACTGTCGACGAAGTTTTATCAGCTGCTCATAGCGGAGTTTTTCATCCGCTGTGTATCCAGGCATCTTAATTTGTTGCTGTTTTCCTACTAAACCACAATTTACAACAATGACATCGGAGAGGGCAAACCTCGGCTGGTGCAACGCGAGCGCAGAGAGCCAAAAAAATATCACAGCGACAACTACTGATCTGGAGTGAATCAACAGTCGTAATATGAGTGCCTCATAACAACAAACACATTTAAGCCATTAAACCCAAATCAAAACGGATCACGAGGTCCAGATTGGATATCTTATTTTTTCTTGGATTGTTTTACATCTTTGTTTTACATTGCTTCTTTCAGATGGCAAATCATGACTCTCTGTACCCAGTATTTTAACTTTTATATTTTTTTAATACTTTTATATTTAACATTTTAACTGTTTATATTACAATACAAGAATACATAATATGTTAAAGTGTGGGTACCTGGTGCCAGTACCAGGTACATATGTGTACACACAAGAAAATGCCTTTATAATATGATAAAACATTTGAAAGCATATTACTTATTCTCTAAAAGGAAATCTGTTTACAGGTCTCTGGCACAGAACCCTCCCTTCTCAGTCAAGAACTGCAGGTCACAAGCTCCTCCTTTCCAAACTAACACTAACAAGTTTCTCTTATACCAAAATGCAAGGGTCCTGTAAGCTATGAAAAACTCTGACCTATCAACAAAATGCTGCATAATGACAAAACAAATAGGAGTGGGAAAGAGGCAAAGTGATAAGAAATTATGAATAACAAATCTATATTCATTTAAAGATATAAATACAATTTAACACCATGTGCCTCCCAAAATCTGGAGGGATTAGAAACATAAAAGTAAAATAAAGTACCTCTATGGCAAGAATCTTTTTTATATCAAAAGTTCTTTCTTTTAGTGCTTTTATAAGTATATGAAAAATAATAGAAATATTTCTACATTTTCTTGGTCACTCAAATCTTATGGGGTTTTCTTCATAGCCTGCACTGCCAGACACTGTCTTTGTCCCACCCATCTTTCTTTCTGCACTGACTTTATCCCAACGCTAATGCATTGTGGAAGGCTCCATCAATTCGTATTTTATAATATATGTTTTTGCTAAGTGACAAAACAGACATCTAAATTCTTGAAAATATGACACTTCATACATACTTAAAGCCAGTCTGCTGACATATACTCATTTTCGTTTTTACAATTTTTCAAAAATCATGCAGCAATTGAATAGCCTGTCATAAAGTACATATTTTCATCACACAGGAAACTGACTTATAGCTTGACATCACATTACAATTATGTGGCATGTGCTTTCTTAAGTTAATGCCAATGAAAATCTCAAAAAGAAAATCTTACAAAGATTTTATAAAATCTCATGTGTAACCCACAATTAAAATTCTGTAAACTCCCAACTTCACCATGCTGATGAGAGTTTCTGTGCAAGAGTTTACCAACATACTGGAACGCATTGAAAAAGAAATTTTTTTGCTACAACAGTTAGGTATATTCATGACATAAATGTAAACTCTTTATGAAAATGTATAAAAAACGCTTTGCTCCATCTATTCAGTGTTTGAAAACAACTGAGGTAAAACTCAATACAAAAAAAACTTAGTTGGTCACGATCCACACCATAATATTAAATTAGTGCTTCATACCAATATGCATAGTCTTCACCACTTTACAATCAAAAAACAAACAAACCAAAAATCATATTTACATTGCTGTATCTTAGATCCTTTTGGCAGAAGAGCCAATACTATGATCACCTCAATTACACTTGTAACATAAGAACAGAAACTATAATTGGTAGAGGGAGGGGGGTAGTTTGGGTCTCAAGCTGCCATTAATGATTGATTCTGATGCTCTTCTTCCAAGGTCTACTTTTATATTTAAATATAGAGCAACCAATTTTAATGCAATGTGTGTATTTCACAACATTGCAGAAACGTCATTAACACATCTTTTTCTCCCACGTTTGAAGCGGAGTTTACGTCATGTTAAAATATCAACTGAATTTTGTCATTTGCTGAATAACTTAATGGGCTTGTAACAATGGTCTCAAGAAAGTCATAATTTACCTTCTCTCGTGCGGTTGGATGACTTTTCTTTGGAACACAAATGTTGTTAGGAAATGTTCATGGTGATCTTTTTCATACTATATAAAGTGAATAGGAGCTGGGGTTGTAAAATGTTAGATCTGAAAAAGACTGCCCCGTCTGCACTATCCATAGTTGGAGGGGCACAAGGCTATTGGTTTAATTTATTGTTAGGTAAAAGTGTCTTACCTCACAAAAAATGGCATCCTGTGAAAGTCCCTATGTCTGCTGCCCCTGGTCAGTTTATATGTCCAAGAATCATACATTTCCCCAGACAAGTGGGATAAATCCTGTTACCTCATTTCTATGTTTATTTGCACGCTAACATGTCATTAATATTGCATTATTGTGTTACCCAATAATGAAATTAACTAATTATATCATTATTTTGTAAAGAAAGTAGCAATTCTATACTTGAATAAAGATACATATTCTGTACTAGAATATAATATATAGAACTATACTATAGAAATTAGCTATTTTGTACTGTCACTATAGTCTCTTAAACTACTGTGCACTTTATCACAGATGTCCTGGGTGCCTTTTACCCCAATTAATTATTAGGTTCTAAACAATTAATAAAAATTAATAAATTCTTAAACATTTACACTTCAAGATCAGAAATAAGCATTCAGCCCAAGTGTTCCTTATTTATCTGCAGTAGTATTACAGCGCAAATGTCAATTCTGTCATGTAGATTATGAACTAAAGGCACAGCAAAAACTTACAGAATTTGTAATAATCTTTACTGACATAATATATACAAACATATTTTACAATAGAAGCAGATTAACATTTCCTGAATATAATATGGCATCCTTAATGATGACCGTGGCCCTCTGCTTCAGAAAGATCTTTAACAACTTCTCCTGTCTCCAAAATGGTGTCTCCCTAAACAACATGCAGATGCAAAAAACATGCTTGAGAAACTTCAAAAGAATCAAATGCAGAAATATAAACTTGTACATTAAGGACACTGAAGGTGACTAAATGAGTTTAACATTTTTATGGAAAGTTTATGAATGTATAAAATTAAATTTCCAAAACAGGTTTTGTATTAGGGTGATAATACTGTTTGGTCTAAATATACTTACAGGAAACAGTCTAGGTTTTAACTCAACAATTCCATAAGGCATTTTCTGTTGAAACAACCAACATCATCCATTTAAGCTTTACAATTCAGCATAATGATGATCAAACAATGATACTTAATATAACTTGTCAATTTTCTATACAAGCCCTTTGTACACTTAATATATAAAAACATTTATTGCAACTATCAGTTAAACAAAAAAAAACATCTGACCCCTAAAAGCAGGCAGTAAATATTTATACATACAATATATTTATATACAGTTTAACTGTTCTGTACAATGGAAGACAGCAGAAATGTGTGCCTGTACAGGAAACGATATCAGGATGGCAATAAACTTACTGCGACGTGGTACTTTATGTAGTAATGTACAATCCATGCTGGAATCAGAATACGCGTGATGGCAAAAACACTGCTATTATAAGCTTTAAACGTCTTGATCAGGCGAAAAAGAGAAATTACATGTTAAAATGATATTTTGCACTACTATTTGCAGTTAATCATTTATTATAGATGTGTTTAATTTGTGTATATTAATCATATGACATTAACTCACGTATAGTCTCCAGAGTGTCTTAGGTTCTAGGAATCCAGCCCAGAATCGGGCGATTCGACCTGGTGCTTTGGGTGCAGTAACAGGCTCTCGAGGACTGAGTTCCTGATCTTTTAGCCACTGTCGACGAAGTTTTATCAGCTGCTCATAGCGGAGTTTTTCATCCACCGTGTACCCAGGCATCTTAATTTGTTGCTGTTTTCCTACTAAACCACAATTTACAACAATGACATCGGAGAGGGCAAACCCCAGAGTGCAACGCGAACGCAAAGAACTACAAAAATATTACAGCGACAACTGTTGATCTGGAGTGAATCAACAGCCGTCATGCGAGTGCGTTGTAACAAGCCATTCGATACCGTGCAGTGGCTTTACAAAGGTTAAAAAAACGCCGGTGATTTCATACCCGGACATAAATTCATGTCAATTTAAAACAGATCACGAGACCCAAATGTCACTTGACTATTTTATCCTGAATTGTTTTACCTGTTTACATTGCTTGTTCCAGATAGCAAATAATGACTCTGTAGACCCAATATGTATAAAACATTTTAATTGTGTTTATTACATACAAGAATACACAATACCTTAAAGTGAGGGCTTAAAATATAGCCAGCACCAGGTAAACGTGTGTACATACACAGACACATACACAAAGAAAAATCTTTATAATATGATACAACATTTGAATGCATATTACTCATTCTCAAAAAGGAAATCTGTTCACAGGTCTCTGGCACAGAACCCTCCCTTCTCAGTCAAGAACTGCAGATAACAAGCTCCCCCTTTCCAAACTAACAAGTTTCTCTTATGCCAGAATGCAAGGGTCCTGTAAGCTATGAAAAACTCTGACCTATCAACAAAATGCTGCATAATGACAAAACAAATAGGAGTGGGAAAGAGGCAAAGTGATAAGAAATAACAAATCTATATTCATATAAAGATATAAATCCAAATTAACACTATATGCCTCCCAAAATCTAGAGGGGTTAGACACATAAAGGTAAAATATCTCTATGGCAGGAATCTTTTTAATATAAAAAGTTCTTTTAGTGCGTTTATGGGTATACGATAGTAATATTTCATATCTAGATTTTTGGTCACTCTAATCTGATGGGGTTTTCTTCATAGTCTGCACCGCCAGACACTGTCTTTATCCCACCCATCTTGCTGCACTAACTTTATCTTAATGCTCATGCTTTGTGGAAGGCTCCATTGTTTAAGCTCATCAAACACAAAGCAGTATCAATGCTGATTTTTACTGTAATAATAACCGTTTATATTTTATATGTTTTTGCTAAAGAACAAAACAGACATCTAAGATCCTTGAAAATATGGCACTTTTTACATACTTAATGCCAGTCTGCTGACATATACTCGTTTTAGTGTTAACTTTTTCAAAAATCATGCAGCAATTGAATAGCCTGTCACAAAGTATATTTTCTCATCACACAGGAAACTGACTTTTAGCTTGACATCGCATGCCAATTATGTGGCATGCAATTTCTTAGTTAATGCCAATGAAAATCTCAAAAAGAAGATCTCAGATCTCATTTTATGAAATCTCATGTGTAAACCACAATTAAAATTCTGTAAACTCCCAACTTCACCATGTTGACGAGAGGTTTTTTTGTCACTTAATCAACATATTGGTACACATTGAATTTTTTTTTTTGCTACAACAGTCAGGTATATCCATGACATAAATGTAAACTCTTCATGAAAATGTATAAAAACAAAAAACGCTTTGCTCCATCCTTTCAGTGTTTGAAAACAACGGAGGTAAAACTCAATACAAAAAAAACCTCAGTTGGTCACAATACGCACCATAGTATTGAATCAGTGCTGCATACCAATATACACAGCCCCCTTTACAAACAAAAAACAAACAAACCAAAAATCATATTTATATTGCTGTTTCTTAGCTCCTTTTGGTAGAAGATCCAATTCTATGATCACATCAATCACACTTTTTACAGGAGACCAGAAATTATATTTGGTATTGAGGAGGGGGGGGGGGGTTCTCGAGCTGCCATTGATGATTGATTCTGATTCTTTTCTCCCAAGGTCTTACACTTCATTGTTTGAAATACAAAACACTCAGGCATAATGAAAATAAAATGACAGATATTTAAAAAAAAACAAAGCTCACTGAAATAATCTGGTGATGATGGTTGTAATGATGAGCTGCCATGAGAGAAGCTAATCAGTGTTGTAGACCTGGATGACATGGATAGCATAGCATGGCTTTCAAAAGAATAAAGCGTCAATACTCAGAGGTGACCAGCTGATAGTTAACCACACCCACACGCTTTTCATTACTTTTCTGCGGCCTGAAGGTCGAGGTTGTGGAGTAGCTGGTTGTCTGTGGATATGATCATGGTTGGTATGTGTTAAGGCGACAGGGACAAGATCAGGGATATGACAAGTCACCAAGGCACAACATAACAGTGGGAGATCTGAGGAACAAATTCCAAAGTTCGCCAAAACACAAGACTAACCTCATGTTCTGTCATTTTCAAATATATATATATATATATATATATATACACACAGTATATATATATATATATATATATATATATGTGTGTGTGTGTGTGTGTGTGTGTGTGTGTACATATATAAATGCACACACACATACATATACACTCTTCTTTTATCTTTAAATCAAGGAACATTTAAGAAAATAAAATACAAAAGTTACTATAGAAAATATAGACTCCACTTGTTAATATCACTTTTAGTGATCAATACATTTTTTGTATTTTTTTCAAATGTACATTTGTTTTTTTAGTTGTTTTTTTTACTTTTTATCAGTCAAACCTGCTTTGCAGACTGGGTCTCTTTACAAAGTGTTAGAATTCCCAGCTCTAAGAAATCTCCTTTATATAGGTTTCATGAGTATTGCACACTGCATTGCAAATATACTGCTGTAAGGCTTCTAAAATTATTGCATGTAAAAGTAATTTGTTTTACCAGAAAATACACAAAAATAAAAGCATTAATTTTGTGGTAGTACCAACAACTTGAAAAGGAGTTTTTCACACTTTAACATATAGTTTTGACTTGTCAATTTGCATTCTGGGTTTACACACACATACACAAGCTAATCGTAATAACCAAAGTGCTTTATAGTCAAAGCACACTGTAATTTTGATCAGTTCAAGAGCATCTAGAGGAGATTAATGATTAGACCTTCTCATCTCCTCGAGACTTTCTGGACCAGACTTGGTCCAGAATCATTTCAATATATAAAAAACACAGCTTTGAATGTTGATTGCTACATCATTTACTACCAAAAGGAGGAAACAGAATGATTCTGTGTGATGCATTTAGACCACACCATTTCTTTGCTCCTGTTGCTGCTTAGTGCTTTCATTGAGCATTCAACCAACCATTAGTTAACTTTTTTCTTTCTTTAATAAATCAATGAATCCTTATGGTCAATTGAACTGTAAGGTCTTCCATTTTTATTTGAAATAGAATCAATTGATTTCTGGAGGAGCCCTAAAGTTAGTTCCAGTAGTCTGTTAGGGTGTCTATTACTGTGCCTAATGCCATGGTGTGAGGTTTTAAGAACCACACAAAAATTTGTTTCTGTTCACAATCATTGTGCGAATCAGATTGTTTCTTTTCCCTCAAATTTACATATATACACTTCTATCAATTTTCAATGTTATTTTAACAAACACACATACAAGCTCTATTCCAAAACCTAGTGTGTGCCAATGTAAAAACTGTCCCTAACAGTTTTCAGCTCGGTCATGCTGCCTCGATGATACCTAATTTTAGTAGCACCACACGCATCCTTTGCTGAAAGTTTTCATGATAGACTAAGAATTAACTTTTATAAATACATTTTATTTAATACATTTTATTCTGTACTTTTTAGTATAAAGTCTTAGAAAATTATTGGTTCCATCTGTTTATTCAAATATCAAGTGTTGTTCAATTAGGCTGGTGTCTCACTAGCAAATTTTTACCCAATTTTCAGTTATAAGCTTCTTTTTACATAATCACTGTAGAATTTTTGAGAGTTTGTATTATGGCCACTTGTCTTTGAACTCTCTAAAGCTGCTGAGCTAAGGGTCATGCTGACCCACTGACAGCATCTGACATGCTTGCAATTATGGCCTGCAGTCACTGGGACAGACTCTTGTGGCACTGAACAATGAATAAACATATTTTCAAACTTTCAAACTTTGTTTTGAGTTGTGCATCTGCAAGCATTGCTGCCTATGTAGAGTGTTTCATTTTAGTCACTTTTGAGGTTCCATTTAGTTAGGACTCCATGTAGGCAGCAGTAAGAAAGACAACTTCCTAGGCCTTGGAACAGAGCCGCCGTTTCTCTTACACAAACAGACAAGTCAAAACTGCACTACTACACCACACATGTTCCCACTAAAACCACAGATTGCTCGTCTATGTGTTCCTGTGGGGTGGGGGCCGTTTAACATAAGGCGTTTTTAGGGGTTGGGAGGACAGCGAGTTTTCTAAGGAGTGGAAATCATGTGAGGAGGTTCAGCCAGGTGTTTCCGGCCAGCTGGGAGAGGCTGATATGCTTGTTGGAGGTGAAACACTGTTGCCTTGTGACACAGCCTAGCAGATATGAGCCTGTAATCTGTGGGAATGTGAATGGTGGCCTCCATCGCTGGAGCTGCTCTGCAGACTGTAGTGGTCTTCACCATCACTAACACTGTCCACACTGTCACCCTCGCCTGGTGTGAACTCCATGCCCTCTATGTCCACATCCACGTCCACTTCTGTATACACACAAATAAAGCTGCTCTAATTCTCTAATCATCATTGATGGTTAAACCTTAACAAAATGATACAGTCTAATAGCTAAAGGTATATTTTGTATTATTTTCAAACTAATGGACAGCATCTGTACGGTAGCTTGCTGTCAGATGCCACAGAAAACCATTTTGACTTGTTCTTTAGTATGTATATACAAACAGCAATATGTTTACAATAAATAAACATACAATGGTAGCAGGCAAGTGTGTTTAAAAGCAGAAAACTGGATTACTTTTCTAAATTGTGGAACTTCTGGTTACTGATGTAATTTCTGTAAATTCTGTTTGCTCCAAATAAACAGTGCTTTATAGATTGTTACATTGTGTGTACAAGCGGTTCAGTCACATCAGTTTATTAGCCTTGGAATGTTTAAGGGATATGATTATACTTTTAAAATAGTGTAAAATGCATAATGTATTTTTTCGCTGTGCTGCTTACCTGGAAGGTTTTCACTGTAAGAAAATTAACTCTAAACTCAAGTTTGCTTATACAGCTGAGAAATTAATAAACAACATATATGTTTACACATAGGCTACACTTATACAACAGCTGAATGCTGCTAAATCTAAGCTCATCAATGTTGAGTTGTTGAGTCTTTACTAATCAGATATTTATTTTATTTTCACATATGGAACTGCTCAGTGCTATTTTTACAACAAAAAGATCAATTTTGTTTTGGAAAAATCTGATTATGGCCAAATTTAGCTGCATTGTGAATTTAGTCATTTACACACAGGTAATGCTTAACCCATGCTTTCATTACCATTTGCGCTATTTGGTTGTGTATGTATGGGAGTAACAGTAGTTATTGTAAGTGCTGAAAATGTTTGTCTTTTATTTTGTATTGTAATTTTGTATTTCCGGGGGTTTGATCACATGGGTGAAGCAGGTGCATATTTACCAGATTGTATTTCCTGTTTGATGGGTAGTAGAGAGGGGGTGAGTAGCGGGAAGCGCTCACTTTTCTGTTGAGCGTGCAATACGTTTTAATGGTTTTAATCGTATATTTGTTTGTTCATCATGTTAATAAATCTTCCAATAAAATGTAAATGAACGAGAACGCGTCACGGAGGTATTCCTTCTACTTAGCCTCTCAGCGGCTATAGGTTGTCGCTACAGTTATGATTCTTTTTCATTTTAACCATATAGAGTTTGTATATTGATTTAAGCTGCAATTAACTTTGCTCAAACAGTCTTTGCAACTTCAGCAAATCCTCTCAAGGGGTAAATATGGCAGGATATTGCAAAGGGTTAGTAAACAGACTCTTTGCTCTCTGTTTAAAAAAGGTCATGATGTTTTTTAATTTTGTTCCCTAAGCTGTAATTATAATATTAACAAAGTTGTTTTGGCCAAAAACATTCTTTTAAATAATTTATGCCCCTTTTACACTTTGTTTTTAGCCCTGTGATTTAAAAAGTCAGATTTGAGCCATTGCAAATCCAGCCATTGCACATTTAATTTGTTCTAGCGAACAATTACAGAAATGCTTTTGTTATTGATAAGGAGAATGTTTTAAGCTATTACGTATTTAAGCAGGATGTATTAATGATACCAAGACCTCTTATATGTCCAAAGATCAAGGGAAATTTGATTCCTTATGTCATGACACCTTTAATGAGTCTAATTGCCTAAATGTTTTAAGAAGTGTGCTTTAAATCAAAATGGTGACTGTATCGTTGAAAATATTTCAGCAGTGCCATACCTTGCTCAGAGTCAGTGGAGATGGTGGAGCCCATACTGTCGGTGCGAATGCGCTCTAAGCCCTGTACAGAAAGCTGCTCCAGGCGCCGTTTAAGGTAGCGATGCTCTCTCTGCAGCTGCTCTTTAACATTTACAGCCTTCCTGTCCTGTTCCTCCAGCTTCTGCAAAGCACATGTTTCCACTGATCAAACCACAAAACAAAGAGACACCGAACTGTATGACATGCACCATCAACCAGTGAATCTTAGCATGCACAGTGCAAGAAATCTATGATCTCTGAATGTAAACTAAAATATAAAAAAAACATTAATGGCCCATATACAGATAAAGAGAAATGTATGCAGCATCACAGGTTGATCTGTGATATCATGTAACAAACAGGAAAGAAACAAGGGGGTCAGCAAAGGCGTGGTACTGAGTTTTTTTTATTGGACTTGCAGTGACAGTTTTTTGAACACATTCTATTGCACTGGGGTTTGCACCTATTTCAGGTGACAGAGATACAAACTGAGAATCTACATGGTTTATTATTGTTGTATTGTTGTATTATTGCCATCAGGTCTTGAGCAGAAACTACTATACCTTTGTTACAGACATTTACTCTGGATAAGACATAACATAACCTAATGTACACTACATAATTGGTTATAACTGAATTTATTACTCTAAAACACACATGGAGATGCCCAAAAAAGACTATAATTAATAACTAATTTCAAGAAAAGGTGAATTGCCATATCTCTTGTCAGGAATTGTGGGAATTTGCAACATGGAGAGTGACATTTACTTCCTGTAGACAGTTCCTGCTTAACTTCCTCCCTGACTGTAACTGCTCTAACCTCATTACATCAGTGCAAAAAGAAATATTGTCACAGGGATGCTGGTTGTACCTTGATGTGCATTTTGGCACGTTTGAGCAGGCTCAGTGTGGTGTGACGGGTGCTATCAGGACCCAAAGGCACAAGCTGTTTCAACTGCTCCAGGTACAATCGCAGTTTGGCACGTCTGCAACACATAAAAAAATGTTGGTGGAATAAACTATTTCTTCAATAAACTATTTCTTCATTTGAAAATAGAGAACTTAATGCTTATTCAGTGGCCTGCTAACACAAAAGTTGTTGTCCCCCTTTGAGATAATTTGCGCTGCATCATGAAACAACAATTTAGGAAATGCCCTTAGCATTACACCATCTGATGCATGTGTGAAACTAGTTCAGTCATGATTGGTGCTGCGTGATGACGTAGCATGTGATGACGACCCATGGAAACTACATAAGGAAATGTCAAAACATACGGAAATCAGCAATCAGAAATCAGGTCTTTAGCAAGCAAAGCTTTTTGTGTGTGAAGCTTTTGTTTGTTGTTTGTTGTAAAATGTTTGTTGTGTGTAAAAAGAGAGAGAAAACTATGGTGATCAAAAGCAATCAATTCAAGTCGTGTGTTTCTTCATTCCCCAGATAATTTATGGGCAGCAATACACACAAGCTTTGTATTGATTGTTTGGAAGTGAAGCATGCACGGTCAGTGCTTGAAACTGTGAACATTGTGAGTTGCTCCCCTTAAGAACGTTCTGCTCCCGCCTGGCATTGTTTGATAAAGCAAGCCAGGTTTGCATTCTCTGCGGTTCCAGACCTGGGCTTCGGCCCCTTGTTAGCCCTTATTTGCTGGGTCCAGCATTCTCACTGGGCATCTGGAAGCCTGTGCTGTGGCTTCTTCTGTTTCCAGCGAGGGCACGGCATGACATTATCCTCCTCTGAGGAGGTGGACATTCTTAGCGTCGATGCAAGGAAGATTGAGGACTCGCAACCTCATCCCTCTCGCTTACGAGGAGCTCCTGAAGGTGGTGACTCGAGAAGTGGCCAAATTAAATATCGATTGGCTACTACAAAAGCAGGAAACGCTTAAAGGGTCACAACACCCCCGTTTCAGAGGTGCTTTTTCACACCTCAACTTTCTGAAAAAGGGCGTTGTTCACTGGGGGTAATGGGTGGGGGTAGAGTGTGGAGACAAGGCGGAGACTGCATTAAAGGGGGAGTGACAATAAGTGAATAAATTCTGCTAATTTGCACACCGACAATGTAAACACACACACGTTGGCAAGATGGACAGCGACGCCGAGAGCAGCAGCTACAGCGGTTCTGAAAGCAGTGTGTAAGTGGAGGACTTTTCCCCACCAGAATCCCCACACTTTGATCAAAATGATGACAGTGCAGGTCCACTGCCTTATCAGTTTGAACCGTTGGACC
>JAZGTJ010001295.1:0-60174 GCA_036877575.1 Botia almorhae | reverse complement strand
GACATCGGATGGCCTCCGTTTTTCAGCTCCATCATCTGGAATGGTTATGAACGGGAGGATGGCACGTGATGATTCTCCAGGCGCCGGCATAGATTCTAGTTACCTCGGGATGAGTATCCCGAGGTCAGGGAAGAAGGCAGAGAAAACAACTTAGCGTAGATGCTGTTCACTGTGTTATATAAATGCTTCACTGAAAAAATGTGTTACATGCAAAATTGTATAAACATTTGTGGAGCTTCTTTGAACCTTGTTCATTTTGCCTATTATCCCACTTTGGGTACTACAGAAGAAAAGTTTTGGACAGACACAAGACTAAATGATGACAGAATTTATCTTACATTAACTTTCAAAAACCTCCCCTGGAGGTCATTGCTTTATTAGTGCAGTCTGTTTTGATTTTCATTTATTTTACAGACTGCTTTGATTTTAAACGTGTTTGTAAGGAGTCAATCAAATGCATTATTGAAATGGCCGAGAACTGACTGTTCTGATAGTGAGCTGTGAGTAATTTATCAAACAAGCTGTCATTCAGCGAAAGAATGAGTTGGGTAGCTATGGAAACAGTGACTGGTCTGGGATCTGCAATACAACATCCAGTATTTAAAAAAATCACCTGTCAGAAAGAAGCGCAAAAGTGTAATTAAAACAGGTAAAACGCAGCACAGTAAGTCATACATTATTTTGTATGCAAATATATTTGCAGTTACTGCCAGCTAGTGAGTCTCTGGTGTTTCATTGATTTACCAGAGGCAGTTTTTCTCTTGGCACTTGAGTTTTGTTAACTAGTGATTTAGTTTATACTGTTAATTCTTACACTTTGGTGGTACAGGGTCAATTCCCCAGGGGTCACATAAGGTTAAGTGTCAGTCTTAGGGTTATAATAAGGTTATCAACGCTCCACAGTTTTACTCATTGGGATTTGTGAGGCATTAGTTTTAGCCTCAGACCTCATGCCCACTTATCGTTGGCTAAACAAACTGGAAACACTTCAGGAGTTCCAAAGTCATCATCTGATTGGTTGGATTCTACAAGATTTCCAGGAGGTGTGTACGTCATGTTTTTTAATGGTCTATCTGGAAACATGATGCTGCACAGAACAAATGTGTCTTGTAAGTTAATTAAAAGTGTCTCCGTTTCACGCTGAGATGTGTTGGGAGCACTGTTGGATCCTGATGAGGTTTACAGCCTACAGCGTCTGATTTTACTAATACAGTCTTGATAAAGACTTTTTTTAATTGGCTTGGCGCTGTGCAGTCAGAAGACTTGCCTTCGTTATTGATATACGGCAGAATTCAGCCACAGTGTAAATATATGCATCACCATCACGTTGCGTAATTTCTTCAAACTCTAATGCACATTTATTCTGCTGAGCTTGAGTGAGCCGTCTGACCGTAGTCTTAATAAATAATCCAGATGAGGCCTCGCATTTTGGAAATAGCCTAAAGCAGCTACTCGCATGGAAATGAGCTGTGCAATGATGCGATTTTTTTTCTAAAGCCACTAGCTTTATTCTCACAGAAATTTACACTTGGGGAAGTTTAGATCTGAGGCATTGAACCACGTAAGTAGGTGAACACATGATTTGAACATGGCAAGCTTGATTTTATCTGTCGCTGCTTTTTGAAACCTGCGCTAGTATGCGTTAACATTCTCAGTACTGCCAGAAAGGGCTATAGATCACATTAGCATAAAATAATGTTCACAACGTTGAATCTTTAGAAAATATTTGGAAGTTCTCTTGATGATAGCAGGTAAACAGGACGTAGCTAAACGATTTCACATTATTTGGCTTTAACTGCAGTTAGTTGTTGTTTTACATTTTAGTCAGATTGTCCTTTTTTGTGGGCTGGTCTTCACCAGAATAAGCCACAAAGTTTTGATTTTTTTAATTTTTTTTGGTGTTTTTCCATATTTCCATCCAATCAAAAGCTCTAACATGAGAAAGTCCCTCCCCATAATTTGGCCACACACTTAACCAAGCGTTCTGTTTTCTCAAGAAATCATCACAATAATGTCATCATAGGAAAGGAAATTGCACTCGGGCACGTGATTTCATTGCATTTAAGTGTTTTAAGTACATATTACCAAGTATGTTTACTGTACTGTACCTGCAGTGTGTTGGTAAAACGTTCACATTTGTGAACTTGTGTAGCATATGTATCAACCTTTAGTGTACACGTATTGTAAAGAAAACTGTTGTGAGTCCAGAAAGGTTGATCCGGAAAGGTCTGTAATCAGTTTAGCATAACCTATTTAAACCTCGGCTGTGCCCACAATAGGACAAGGTCACAGGGATGATAATTTTCCCCTAAAACAGGTGGCTATTTTGGACTCCATAGAATGGCTGGTGATTATATTACTGCTTGAGAACAAGGGCAATTTCCAGCAGTTAACTGCTTCCTTTGACTTTGAAGAGTCTGATGGCGTTCGTATGTTTTTCCGCAGATGGTGGTCGTGTCTGATGACGTGAATGAATACGCGGTTGCAGTAAAGGACACAGAGGAGAAAATCGCCCGCTGCCCGGGCAGAGTAAGATCACGATGCCCACAGTGTTACCCATGTCTATTACACATAACATGTATATCACATGATAGAAAACACTGTAAAGCTGTTTAATTTGTGATAACAGTGATTTGCTGCGATTTTTTTTACAAGCATCACTAATAATATTGTTTATACTTGTGATTAGGGCTTTAAACAAATCCTTTAATATTAAACTGGTGCATAATTTATCACTTACTTGCACTGATTTAAATGAACTAACTGAACGAAATAAAATTATGAACGAAATAAAATTATACCTTTATACCATTATATATATATGTAGATTTTTAAGGTTTAAAAATCTCTACGGTTTAACAATTTTCACGAAGGAAGAGATTCAAGCTATATCTATAGCCTATATCTAGCTCTATCAAGCTATATCTGGGCAGAAAATGCCATAGCAGCCATCCCAAAAACCACCCTAACAACCACATAGCACCCAGCACACCCATAACTGGGTGAGAAACTGCATAGCAATGCCCTGGCAACCGTCCATAACGGTTTTGAAGGGCTAAGCAATCCCTCGTGTTTTCCCCAGAAACTGTACCAATTGAATTATTCATGACGATCTTGTTTCATACGGCAGAGAACGGATATTCTAGAAGAGCTGCAGAAGAGCCAGAAGGTGTTTGCTGAAAAGCTAAACCACTTGAGTCGCAGGCTGGCCTGGATCAACGCCACCATCTATTCCAAGGTACCTGTGACAGCATCTGCTAAACCCGCCTTTAATTTTAAGCTGTGGTATTGTGCTTTTACAATGGGGGAAAGTTGCATTGATATGCTTATTTAAAGAGAAGTATAGATATTCTTTTAAGTTACAGAGGTTGAATTGTAATATGTCCCGTGATGATCCTCTTTATAATGGCATTTATCACACGTTTATTGAAAATAAGCTGCAGAAAAGCTCGTTCAGAAATCTTCATAATTATGTCAGCATATTCATGAGCTCATTAACATTAGAATGTGCTCAAATGTCAATGGGTCATTTACACAGAAGTCTTAAAGGTACAGTAGCAATTATAGTCTATTTAGTTATAAGTGTGAGAGAAAGGGCAGAAAGTGACGGTTTTAATAACCTTGACTAATATTACAAGGGAATTTAGTCATTCAAAACTATAGGACAGCATTCAGTCACTTTAGTGTAATGTTGATCATCTACTTGCCTTCAGTTTCTAGTGAAAGTTCTTTGAATAGTTCTAATAATTCTAATAGTTCTAGTTGAATAGTTCTAGTAGTTCCAGTTGAATGGTTCTAAGCCTGGTTGCTACAGTACATCATGCATTATTTGAATGAAATGCGTGTGAATGCAGGAGAAGATGCTTGACGTGTACTGGCTCCTGTGGGTTTGCATCCGCACCATCGAGCATGCGGACAACACAGGCTCCTTGTTTGCCTTCATGCCAGAATTCTACCTCAATGTGGCCATGAACAGCTACAGCGCCCTCAAGAACTACTTCAGCCCCTCCAACTGCATGGAAGAGCTCCCAGGTCATTATCAGTTAATACTCTTCACATTAACTGGTTAGCTTAGCTCATTATCAGTTAATACTCTTCACATTAACCGATTAACTGGTTAGCTTTGATAAATGTTGCTGAGGGTTGTCCGTGTAATTAAAGTCATGACTTAAAAATAACAGCAGAACAAAAGCTGAAATGTATTTTTAATGCAAATTTATGGGACAAAAAGATCTTAAATAAAAATGTATCGTTTTTTAATGCATTACTTTCCGTACACTTACCCCGAATTATATTAAATGCAAAAGCTGCAACTATTTTAATCGCAAAAATGTGAATAAACGAAGTACAGTAAATTCTGATTTCATTAAGGTAAACTTTTGCAGACAAAGGTTTTGGAGCATCAGTTGGTTTGTGTATGAAATATAAAACAAAGATTCTCAACAATACCTCTAAACAGCAACATTTTCAGACTTCTGTGGAGTCCTGTGGTTTGACTGCTCGTGTTTTATATTGCTGATGTTTGATATTGCACATGTGTTTCACCCTCAGGCTATGAGGACACGCTCACGAAGCTCGCTGCCATTCTCGCCAAGCACTTCGCAGATCCACGTATAGTTGGAACAGGTGAGAGAAACCTTCTTCACACACACACACACACACACACACACACACACACACACACACTCGTTGATTTTTCCCAGTAAACAACACCATTTGGTTTTTACATTATCTGTAATGTAAATGTAAGTTCCATGATACCAGAGCATTGAGGTTAGTTGCTGTGTGATTGCATGATGCAGGATGGTTGCTAGGGACAACGACTAGTGTCCAATACAGTCCAGGACAGTCGTTGGACTAGTAGGCATTTCTAGTTCTGATTGGCTGAGCAACAGTTATGACTGTTGCTCGGCCAATCAGCTGTCACTACTGCTACAATCTATAGCATTCCATTTGACATTAAAACATGGCACTGAAAATGAACCTCCAGGTTGATTGTTAATCTAATTACAGTGCGTGTTTCTGATTTAAATGATGTTCTAATATTAAATCATATGCGTGATGTCATATCATGGCTGTTCGGTAGAGGGTCTTCCTACAGGATCTTCTGTGGATGCACACCTGCTGTAGATGTGGTGCTTTCCGACGAGTGTAGCTTGATGTAATCACGTTATCTTGTTCCAGACAGAGAAAAGCCCGAGCCATTATGATTTATGACAAATATTAAATTAGGCCTGATCTAAATTCTCAAACTGCAAGACATTTCCTGTGTTAATGCATGGAGTCTCTCTCTCTAACTCTTTCGATCTCTTTCTTTTACTCTCTCTCTCTCTCTCTCTCTCTTTCTCTTATCTGTCTGGTTGTCTGTCTGTCTGTCTGCCACCATGATCACCAGTGCTGTCTCTCTCTCTCTCTCGCTCTCTTTCTTTCTTTCTCTTTCTCTTTCTGTCTGTGAGTCTCCTAAATTACTCACGACCACCACCTCTTAAAAACCAATCCATTTCTGTCCCACTCTTATTCGTTCTCTCTGTTCTCTGTTGATATTCTGTTCCCGTTACCTGCAGGACGATCTCAAAAAGGCGAACAGTCGAAACAATTTAAATAATCCATTTGTCGTCTGTTTTAATGGGAATTCTTTAACTTAATATAGCCAGTGGCCGGCATCGTTCGTCACCGCAGTTCATTTCTCATGTAAAGGTGTAATTAAAAGCTTTCTCTTCAGCTCTCAGGCAGCATAAAGTTTTTTTTTGTTCTGTTGAAAATTAGGACTGTGAAAAAAAAACGCTCATGATTCACAAGAACCAAAGCCCTATGCAAATGAACAGATGTTATTAGACACGACCCATTTATTTAAATAGCATTTCATAAGCAGGCTTTTTATTATGTTCACACTCTGTTATACCGATGCGTGTTTTTTTGTGGGGTCGGCTTCCGAAGGCTTCATTTTTAAACACCGGCACTGTCTGACTGCAAGCTAAGTGTCTGTTTTGAATACGTTCGCAGTTTACACTAAACTGGCTTTTTAACTAAGGAGGCTCATTTTCTGTAGTCGTCTTTTGTTACGTTTTGAGTTTTTGTTCGTGTATCGTTCCTCATAGTCTTCATCAAAACCTCTATTTTTGTTTATAACAAAAGGGAGCCGAGGTGGTAAATCAGTAATGCATTCAAGTGCAAGCAAGATCTCTTTGTAAAGACCCATAAAAAATGAGAGTTTTTAATTCATTTCTGTTAGCTTTGAGCTCATCTGTATGCTAGTATACTAATAAACATTGACTGTGTTCATTTTTTAAGCAGATATACGCTTGTATTTTAGCGTTAGCTAAACTTGAGCTTTTTAGTAATAGCGTTTAGTTTTTCACAGACATGAACATGGTTTTTGTTTCATGGTGAATACGAACATCTATTTGTACTTTATATTTAAAAACATAAAGGTCCTACGATACATCTCGCCCTAACTTTCGGAAATACATCAACACGAAGAACGGTGCACATACATCAGTCGTTCATTTTTACACAAATCATTGTTTTCCCTTATACTTAAACTGTATTTTGTTTGCTCAACAGACATCAAAGATTCTTTGATGCAGGCCTTAGCCAGTTACGTGTGTTACCCACAATCCCTGCGAGCTGTTGAGAGGATCCCAGACGATCAGTAAGTGCTTTTGTTACTATGGCAAGCCAAACACATTAAATGTTGATGATGTTAAACCAAACGTTTAAAACGTTACATTAAAACGTTAATATTGAGCTTGCATTGTCACTCAAAGGCTGCGAGATTGCTTGCTTGTTATTGCTACTTAGTAACTTATAAATATGCCTGACGACAAACAATGTACCCTGAATCATAAAAACTGTGTAAAACCAGCCAATCAGATTAGAGCTTGTGATTCTTTTAGAAGGCTTTTAGAAGGTTCTTGTTTGAGAGCTTCTTTATCCTGTAGAACGTATTAATCTTTGCTTTGTACTGTCTTTTTTTGTTTGTCTCTGTTTTAATGTTGTTTTGTATGTAATAAAGTTATATATGCTGTGATATCTCTCAGGCGAATTGCTATGATGAGGAACTTACTGGCTCCATATGAACAGAGACCGTGGGCTCAAACCAACTGGATTCTGGTTCGTCTTTGGAGGGTATGCTGCATCTCATTTTCCTTTCCCCTCTCCAGTTCCCTTTTGCCTCTACCCCCCCACTCACTTCTGTCTTTTCATCCTCTCTCTCCATTATGTCATTAGATTCCAGTTTAGAATATCAAAGCCATTATGCTGAATATCTCTGCTGCTGTTTCCATGTAATATTATGAAACGGCTCTGACGAACCAGCGACTCCCATTTCTTTGTTTTAACATTTATTCTGTTCTTAAAGAAGAGGGTGCATTGTTCTGTATCTCTGGGAGAAAGCTTTATTTAGTCTATTTGTCTAAAATTGAAGTTTACGAAGTCTCCCTTGCCCATTTTCTAGCTCTTCCAGCGTTTTTTTGTTCTGTGCAGAACTGGTGAATGATGAAATATATAACAGATCATTGGTTACAGGGGCTCTCTGTCCTCTTTAAAGCTTTTTCACACTGCAGCTAAATATGATTATTTTAATGGAATAATTTCTTTTCTATACACACTCCCTTGTCGATGTCATTCTAAACCCTGCGTTAATCTAATCCTGGATTATTTGTTGTACTATATTGTTCGCGCTTTATCCTGGGACAGTAATAGGTGCATTATTACACTAAATTTTAATAATGCAGCATGTGTGTGACGTTGTATCGTCTTGGACTTGTCTTCAGGGCTGTGGCTTTGGCTACAGGTACACGCGCCTGCCTCACCTGCTAAAGACCAAACCTGAGGACGCCAACCTGCCCAGCCTGCAGAGTGAGTCACTGACAGTTCTGTCAGCCCATCTTAAAACTTCAATTATAAACTTAAAACTTAATAACAAAAACTTTCATTTCCTCTCCTGTTTTTTTCTGTTTATCTGGGTTTCTTACTTTCTGTGAACACAAAGTTTTATTTCGCTGTTTATTTGGCTTGTGTTGTCTTTAAATTACTTCATTTTAAACAAAAAACACTGTAATATCAACAGAGTGGTTTATTTTAAACTTTTGCAGATACTTGTGTACTTTTGTCAAGTCTTTCCTTCCCTCGTAAATCTTTGTTTTTATACGTGGGTGGTCAAATAAACAGTATTTAATTAATGGCCCACGTTTGCCAAAGCAAAACACAAAATCGTTATCCACCCAGAGCACATTACATGCACAGAGTCATTTATATTTTCGATATGAAAGCAAACAAACACTCATTTATAATCCAGCTCTTGTACAGTCATTTCCAAAATATCATTTAACAAAAAGTTGTACTTTTCCTACAAAGTGCTAAAACCGTGTTAGCATCTTGAGAATGAGTTGGGTTGTTAAATCTTGTATGTACTGCTTATAAAAATGGTAGTTTCTATTTATATACTACAGTTACTAGAGTTTATTATTACTGTAGTAAGTCTACAGTAAATTCATAGTACAACTTTGAACAATATAAAACTTTATGTAAAATGTGTCAGTTTTACTATAGTAAAACTACTGTAACTGGTAATTTAGTTAGAAGCTATAGTTATCGTTATATACATTACACAAGTACACCTAAAACACAAAACAAACTTTGAGTGTTGCGTGCCTCATATAACAAAATTGTTATATGTAAAACTCATATAACAATGTTAGGGTTGCTATGTGGTTGCTACAGTGTTCTGCTGTGGTTGCTAGGTTTGTTTAGATCAGTTGGAACATTGGAACAATGTTTTAAAGGCAAAATTCAATACCTAAAGTATTTTAAATAACTCCATACTGTACAAATGAGCAGCAATAATAAAGCTAACTGCCTGCAATGATATCTGTTTGATGTCAACCGACATTATTAGAAAGTACAGATCATTAATGTTAAACACTGACGACAGATGCAGGGGTTGCTAGGGCAGTTCTGACGTGGCTCGGTTGTAAGGCACTTGGTTGTAAGGTTGTTTCTGCCTTAACAATTTAAATTAAAGCTGTATACTCTGAATTTAATCACTCAGTTTACCTCCGCTACTATTTTTGAGACGTCACTTTATGATTTGATAAATTTGTTTTTTTTCGGCAAGATGTCATTGTGATTTTTTTGGAGTGGAAAGCGGGTTAAGTGACATCTTTGAATTCTGTTGTTACTTTATGAAAAGTCACATTTAAAGTCAACTTGAAGCACTATTTGCAGCCCATTTTACTTAATTAATAATACATTACAAATTAATTACTTTGAGAAATATGTCCATTAAATATCTAAATGGAGTTTGTTAAGTCAGTGTGTCTAAATAGCCATTTAGTTAATGGGTAGCACTATCCTTTCTCTACAGCTAAATGTCTGGTGATTTTTTTTGTAGCCTTAGCTGGACAAAAACTGCCTACTTAGACAGAATGAGTGGCCTGACTGACCGATCAATCATAAATCATCTTGGTTATATGTGCTGTTATAGGACAAGGTTATTAAAGACATATGAAATGCATGGAAAATTTAACTAGCCAATTTACAAGCTACTTTTCAAGTGGCCCTTATATTATATGGTCACTGCTTTGAGGCAAAGAATTGTGGGAACTGTCAGAGGAGTGCAGAGAACTCTTTATCCACTCATCCTCAGGAACATAGAGGAACTCTAGTGAAGCTCAGGGGTCTGCCCTGCACACATGGGATTCTCCATGAGAAAGCAGCAAAGCTTTATGACTTATTCATGACCTGCTGCTCTGGAGGAAAGTCCGTTCATACCCAATGCCAGTTTCTCAGTGCCATGTATCTTCATTCCCATGACGATGATTGTGGCTTTTAATAATGACACTTAAAAATGGTCAAACGGGCTTGAAAAAATGAGGCAGAGTATCCGGAATTTAGTAAACGGAATTTGGGAACCTAGTTCCTAGTTCCAGCTTTTACACACAAACTTTGCAGTTTATTCTCTCTTTACGTAGCTCTGTGAAGGGACACGCTAATATTTCCTCTATACTTTATGCCATGCGTGTATTCCTTCCCCGGTCTGATGAGTCTTGTGTCGATTCTAATTCCATCTTTGTTCACTCTCATTTGCATGATGTCCAGGGGATTTGTCAGTTGCTAGTTTTCAAAGTAAGTTTGGCTTCCATTTGTTTCTCTCTTCCTCTTCCGTTGACCCTCATCAAAGAAACACTATCCTAAGTGCCGGTTTGCTCTGATATAGCTGTACTGACTGATATTAGAGCTGCCTCATAGCAGACTCACACTTAGGATTGTGTCCATTTACCCAGTTTTAATGACGTCTTGTGCCTTTATGAAAGTTGACAGATTCTGTCCCAATTCTTCCCTTTCTTTGTTCTTTGTTGTGTTTCATCCTTGCCTGTAGTTTTTGACTTTTTCTCTGTAATTGTCCCTAATTACACAATAACACCTAATTGCCATAGTTCTACTGTAGTAATTATGATTTTGCGGCGGAAACTGTTATTGGAAAAGTCATTAAATAAATCATTAACAGATTAATAGTAATGTACTACAGCAATGCATATTTAAATATAATGAAAATATAATAATTATATGATTATATAATGATATAATCATCATATCATGGCGTTAAATATTTAGGTGTATGTTAACAAATGATCTAAGCAATAAGTTATGAAAGTATTTTGTAAAATAATCGTTACCATAATCGTATTATGGTATATTATATTATACTTTCAAATGAGTGAGATTTAATGCTAAATTGTCAGATTATTAACAAAATAAACTTTAAGTTGGAAAGTGATATTTTGGGTTTTCTGTAGACGGACTGTGGTGTCTTATTTAAATATTCAAAGGTTACACATGTATGTTATGTAAATTTTAACATGAATATGTAGATATGATTAGCATAAACAACCACAGTGCACTTTTCTGTTTCTTTAGATAACTGAAGGCAGAGCTAATGAGGAACTGTGGGAAATCCTTTATTCTGTTTCCTAGTAAACAATTCCTCTGTATCTTCATGTTATATTTTATTGTGACGTGTATAAGCAGAGCTGTGGGTAGGTTTGTAGCAGCTAGGTTTGCATTCAGCTTGCAACTGTTCCCTATCCAGTCATCACAAAAATCTCTCCCAATGTTTAGAATAGAGCCGAGTCAGTTTATCACAGGGCACCACTGAATGTGTTTTGTGTCCTACTGGATCTTTCTCGTGGGGTTCTGAAATGTGCCTGCCATGCTTCGATGGGCTTTGTATATCTCTCTTTCTGTCTTTTTATGTATATCTATATATACATCTCTGTCACATAAGCCCCTATTTCTAACCTGCCACTTAGCAATAAGCGAAGACAGACATTTAATTAAACAAAAAGGTTGTTAGGGACCTCGACAACGATTAGCTTTATTGCCATTGCTTGCTCCTGCTTTTAGCGCTGCGCTCCGAGGCTCTTAGCGTGTTTGCGATTGCTGTGCTTTCCCTGATAAGCTATTAAATTACCCAGTGTTCTCTCTGTGTGCGTGTAATGAGAGAGTGCCCTTTCTGTGTTTGCCAGACACGGGCAGATAGCAGTAATAAAAGGGACAGTTGTGATGGTTTCCCATCTGCCCTCTGTTTTGTTGTTATTCAGTGTCGTCATTTCGTGTAAATACGACTCACAGAAACGATTGCTCTTCTCTGGTCTGCTATTTGCCATTTTTGTGTTTTTTATTTATTTAGGGTTGCAAGTTGAATAAAAGAGAAGAGAAAATAAAAATGACTTTCAAGAAAACAGTTTATCATTTAAGGTATTCTTCTGTCATTCGCAAGTGCTGCGTGTGCCTGTGTCTTAAAGGCAGGTCTTTTATAATACCGATTAGATTTGGGTGGTAAGACAGGACTGTATATACCGTGTGATGTAGAATGTTTCTATAACATGAATTGTGCTATAGTGTTTACACCTTATTGTATGTATTTGTGTGGTAATATCAGTAATAGAGCAGCTTTACGTTACAAGTGAGAAATGTAAAAATGAGGAAGAACTTGAGGAAGAAAATGAGGAAGAACTTTTTATTAAAGGGTGTTGTTGGCCTACGTTCACCCAGGCCAAAAAAATCGCCTCATTTTTGTACTCAGGAAGCAGGAAAAACAGGAAAAAATACACATAATGCAATTTGTCCTTTACAAGCCTGACCAAAGCTGTTTATGTGCTCTTCTCTGATTGGCTGCAGAGCCTTGCCCCTCGCTTCTTCTGCAGAAACACATGGCCGAGCTCCTCAGGCAGGACAAAGACATGGCCGCCAGTTTCCTCAACAGCGTCCTGAACCAGCTCAACTGGGCCTTCTCTGAATTCATTGGCATGATTCAGGAGGTAAGAAGCTCATGACTTCCCACTGCAGACCTTTAATCAACTTAAAAGCTTAATAATAAATATCACTACGGTAAAACTGTTCTGCTGCCATTGGTTGAACTGATAGGTAGTCCGGCCCCAAACTTACCCCATTGGTTATGAAGTTGACCTGCTTACACGGAGCAATGTTTTAAAATTGCAGACTTTGCCACTTGTACACACAGTTTTATTGGTTACAGATGTTGCAATAAATTGATATTCCTCAAACGTTCTGGCTAGAGTTTGTATTGATATTTCTCAAACATTTTCTGGCTACACTTTGTTCTAACCGTCTGTCGCTAGGTCATAAACTTCTGCAGTTAATTCCTAAACTGCTTATTGTGCATTTACCTTAAATCGGTCTGAGGTGTGCTATCGATTTTATTATTATTAAACTTGTCTTCTTTTGAGCTTTTTCAGAATTTTAAGATAAATGTTTTAAAGTCATTCACTGACCGACATTGTTAGAATGTTTAGCGTTCAACATGTAATCAACAGTATAGACGGCGTAAAGAAGATTCAGGCTTGTGTCACGACAATAATAATGTAAAGTTCAAACATATATGTGGAACCATAGCCTAACTGACTTTTAGCTGACCTTTTAGCTGACCCCAAGCTGACCTTTTAACCTCTATCCTTTTGCAGCCTTGAAAGTGCTGGTAAGTCCTTCAGGAAATGCAAATGAGGTTTACCTCACGCTCTGTTTACCTCCTTCAAAACTTCTCCCAGATGTGTGCTAATTTAATGAATTCGGACACCATGGAAACAACCTTTTGAGGAAGAGTAGCTCCAGCTCTCATATGGAGCCTCAGGGGAGGATACAGTAACCTCCTGTTTCATAATAACAGTAAAATAAACCTCAGATATGTAAACATTTCCCAGGTTTTCTTGTCTACTCGTATATCAATGTCTGTCAGGAGAGTCAAGGCACTGAAATTCTGCTGGTGGCAGATTGGACTTTAGATTACTGGATCTGTATGCTCTTTCACCCGGCAGTTGGCCGGATCTTAGGAGCAGCTTTCATCTGCGATGCTCCTTGAATAAGCAGGTGGAGATCTCCGGGGAAGTTTGCGATGCGTTCAATCGCTGGTTTTCTGGGAGTGCCAAATAAAACTCGATGCCATGATGTTGGGGTGGTTGCTAGGGCATTGCTGTGCGCCCTCTACATTATTCTGTTCCCTATGGCTTTGAAATCGATGAGCTGGAATGGATGGTAAAGGAAAGCGGTGCCTGGCGTACAGGGAAGTCCTTCCGTACTGTTCAAACGTTTCCCATGGTGCATCTTATGAATTTCACTGAGAGGTTTCCCAGAGTGTGCAGAGTTGTAATCTAGGCCAAGGGTGACGGCTGTGAAGAAGCTAAAATATATGATAGCATGGGGAATCTTCTCTATAGTTTTTTATGTCCCCTAGTTGAAGATTATAAGTTTGATTACACAAATGTTTTGGGACAGTTGCAGCCTGAAATTTAATACCTAGGTTTGTAAATGTGAGCATTAGTAATGCTGATGATTTCCTTAGTGAACCCCACAAATGATCAGAGGTTGTCCCTAGTAATTACCCTGGTAATGATTATTAGTATCTAGATCTAGTGTGACCTTCAATCCCATTAGCCACAGTCCTGCTATTGATATACACTCTAGACAAACACTTTAGTACTTTCAAAAGCCTAGAAAACACTTTTTTAAAAGCACCAGTGAATAAGCTAATTCTATAATGGAATTCTATAATGGAATTGGTTCTTTTGTGTGATGCTGCATCCACACTCATTGTGTTAAAGTCCAAGCCCGTTGTCGTATTGGGCATCCAATCATAAACAAAACATTAGTACACACAAGTAGTGAACTAAGTAGAACCATTATAAGTCAGGCGTCCCATCAAACCTCTGTTTGTCTCGATCGTGTCTCTTTTGACGTCTCATTGCGTTTCTCATTTCGTCTTAGATTCAGCAAGCGGCAGAAAGACCAGAGAGGAATTTCGTGGACACGCGACAGCTGAAAGTGTGCGCGACCTGCTTCGACCTTTCCGTCAGTCTGCTACGGGTTCTGGAGATGACTATTACTCTAGTACCTGAAATATTCCTGGACTGGTCCCGCCCCTCTGCTGAGCTGCTGCTTCGTCGATTGGCTCAGGTGAGTGATCGACAGCAGAGATTTCATTTATTCAGTTACTGCATAATTAAAACAGACTAGTACATGGAAATATGCAAAACGTCGAAATTGGGTTGTATTTACAGCCCAAAAATAACTGTAGTACAACATTTTTTTTCTGTAATGCAATATAAAATTACTATTGTGGCTGATTGTCACAGCTTTAGTTAGTTAGCTTTAGAGAAACAACTTCAAGTTAACTGTCATTTCTGTTTTAAGGCCAAACAATGGCGATGAAGGACTGGCACTCAAACAACAGAATGAAAGTCATTTAAATGCTGTTTATGTTTTATGTGTCCTTGTTTTTGGATGCATGCAAATGGAGATTTGGACAATGTGTGTACATATGCAAATGAGGAGTGTGGCATGTTTAATGATTTGTGGCCTGAATTTAAGGCTTATAAGATGAACATTATCACAGTGTTTGCAGGGGACTTTGTCCCAGTGGAGCGTCTATTCACCTGTGGCTTATAATCAGGGTTTAACTGATACACACCTGTGAGCACAGCAGGCGTCCTTATGTCTTCTCCACACAGCCCCCCCCCCCCAACTGGCACGTCCCCCACCCACCACACACACGTTTGCCTCATGTACACTTTTTCACTTTGACAGTAAAAGCCAGAAATGAGCGGTATGACTAAATGTTTGTGTTTGTTTTCTTACCTCAGGATTATTCTGGATATAGCTTCACATTTAAGTTAAAAATTCAATTCTCTAACAACTAATGTATTATTTATAGGACTAGATAAGCCACGGTCACAGAACCCGTAAAAATAATCAACAAAGGGACGCCCGTGATAACATGATGTCAGTACTTGAGCTAAATTCTTGGCCACCCTAATCAATATAATGTGTGATATATTATGTTGGACCAGGCAAACCTTCTTTATTTGAACCATTACTGACTTTTTTCCAGTACAATTGTGGTTTAATATTACTTTCTATATTGTGTTTTTCCTGCAGCTCCTGAACCAGGTGCTAAATCGAGTTACAGCAGAACGAAACCTGTTTGACCGTGTGGTCAACCTGCGCCTCCCAGGTAACGCTTTCCGATCTCCTGTTGTTCGGTAAAAATAATCTAGAATATATCTAGATTAATGCAAATTGTTCATATCGAACACAAGAGTACACACGTCAATGCACACTTGGATGCGATTGTATTTCTCGAGTACATAGTGTGCCAATCCTCTCAGGTACTTTATTAGGTTTTCTTGTAGATTTTCCCTGTGGGCTAAAATGTGTTTTTTTTGTAACCTAACAGTTTACTTTACATTTGTCATTCTTTTTTAGCATCTTGTTTTAGTCGCAGAGCTAAAAAAATAATAAACATAATTCAAAATGCATTTTGCAAAGTGCTTTATCACCTCTGAAGCTCCTTTCGGAAGTATGAAAAGTCAACACTTTTAGTCAGGGAATGATATTGGGGAATAGGGCGAGAGATTGGGTGGCGAGTTAGTGGGAAACCATAATCCAATTCTGCAGAAGGATATTGAGACCGTCCTCTGTGCAGGAGGGCATATTTTTCCCCTGTAACATTGTACACTATTAAATTTATAATGCATGAGGTCGTGCTGTTAGCCTGAACCTCACCCAGGGAGAGGCGTACGGAAGAGTCTTGTTTGTAGTGCACTTGTTATTAGACCCATAATGGGGGCATTATGACCCAGGTCACTGTGGCCTCAGATTTGTTCTGGTAGGGAGCATAAGATACTGTTTGGGCTTTAGTGGATTTCGATTTGATCAACAAACAATGCATTTCTCATCATTTTTATAATCGGTTTCATTTTTTTAATATATTTTCCCCCAGTCCCATAAAAATGGTTTTTAAGAAACAAATTATACTTTTATAATTGTGTCCTTGAAAAGTTGATATTAGTCATACTCTGTCTATTTAGGGGCAAGAATGTGGCTTGGATTCAGTTAACCTGCACTTTGCAGTTAGAAAACTGAATAGTCTGAAATTACAGTCGCGTAAAAAATGTGATATGCCTACAAAACGCAAAGCTTATTTACACTAATTGCAAACAAAATGCCAATATTCTTTTTAAATACAAAAGTTTAAATATAGAAGTTTATGTATCGGTTCTGCATAAGCAATAACGTATGAGACCGTATTCCAAATGCTTCATATTCCAAATATAGCTAATGCTTATATAATATGGATAGTTGAGGTCTTGGGATTTTTATTAATCGATTCCAACATTCCAGTCACATTAAAGTACATTATACCATCAGACTACCATGTACTACACTCAGGGAATCCATATGATCCTTAAGACTTTTCCCTTAATGGGAAAAGTTAGCCAAAAAGTCCGCGAAACCTTCAACAGTTCCCTGTCGTCTGTATTTATAATATATAGCCTCTCGTACCTTCATATTGCTTCAATGAAATGATTACGTAAGATAACAAGAAATTAATTCTGTTTTTAATAATATGATGACATAACCCAAAATGTAATTAGCAGATCTACTGAACTGTGTTTTTTATGTTCTGTCCAGGTTTGGAGAGTGTCGATCATTATCCCATCCTAGTGGCCGTTACGGGGATTTTGGTGCGCATTCTGGTAGACTCTGACAAACACGGGTACGTTTATGGCTTTTTCTTCATTTCAGACTACATTTGATGGCGTTTCCACATGCTCTGACATCATTTACTGTGCGGTGGTGCATAGTGTGAATTATAACAGCCCTCATCATAAATTCCAGTCATTGGTTAATTTTCTTCCTGGTTACCCTTGTAACCAATCAGATGAAGTCCCGGTGGTATCAAACTCTTTATTTGACGTGGTGTTGCCTATGTGGAGTAATGCTTTTTAAGACTGGTTTATATAATCACTTCAGATCTCTACGTTGAGTTGACTATGGATTTCTGCACCACAAGTATAAAGAACTATAAATTATACAGCAGAATCTCTTCTATAGTAGTTGACACATTTGTTATATCTCACAATATATACCCTCATACCGTTACACTAACATAGTTTGACCCAAACTAAGGTTTTGTTTTTATTGTGTCTGTGTGGATTTAATTAATGGGGGTCACACAAGGTCTCTGACTTTGTCTGGTCCAAAAGCCATTTTTGTCTTTTTTAAGAGCCCATGTTCTCTGAGAATACGGGCACATGTGTTGGCATGGGAGCTGGGTGACTTTGGTCTGATCTCCAAAAGTAATTGGTAGTTAATTGCTTGCTGTGTTACCTTGGGAAGTCTGACACCTACTGCATCCCTGTTGTGTGCATGTGGGCTTAGAAGAGGGTCAGAGCACCAGGATTTTAGGACAGAAGATGTCCTGTGGGAAGATGAAAGATAATAACGACTTATTTATAATTAGACTTCTGAGAGACCCAATAAAGAACAAACGGGGTCGCCGATTTTAAAATGATTTCTAAAGCTGGATTTGTGGTTGGCATTTGAAAAGTTGTTTTCCACTGTTGGGCAAAGCTTTGTAGAAATGTTATTCTTTATCCTCAGAGATTAGTTTGAAGCTGGACATCATTACACCATTTTACAACAATACATGACAAGGATAACAATTCCAGACTAGTCTTCCAAAGGATACTTTCAAAATATTTCTGTATAACTCTTAAAAATGCACTCTGTCATTTGTAGTTTGGCTGGATTGAGGGCATCGTTGATTAGACTGGTTGTGTTTTGGCTTAATCCAACAGCACTCTTGAACTTTCCAAACCTGTGTTCATAAGAACTTTGGAGAACATTGCTTTGAACTTCCAAGATGTATAGATGGGTTTGGAAATGGTCCGTCTCTGGAATGATAATGATTTATTTTGAGATGCTTGTTTCTGGCTCTCTGCCTTCCAATGCTTTCTAGTTAGACGTCTTTCACTCTAGTGCGCTCGAGTGTGTACCACTGAGCAGATATTTAACACTTGAGATGAAGACTAAAGGCTGATGTAGAAATGTTCTCTTTATCTGCTTTAGTGAGAGGGATGAAAAAGACAGATCGGCAGAATCCGATCTCGGAAAGTCTGTGTTCATTGTTCTGTACTTCAGTGATTTGGAAATATTGGAATTGTCTTTGGAATGTTAAGATGAGGTTTAATGGCCAGATGTGAGATTGCACTTAAGGGATTTGTTATATTGAATTTCTCACAACATTAAACTTAATGTGCAATTTGCAATGTAGTACAATATAAAAATGCACCTGCCAGCAAAGCATTTATGTATATATATATATATATGTGTGTGTGTCTGTTCAGATCTAATATTATGTATTTATTCTACTGTTGTATATATTCCTTTATATGTTATTTTCATGTATATCTGTCATAAGACCAGAAAAGTGCTGTTTACAATCAGTGTTACACTCTTTTGATTGTACCGATCTGCTATACGGTACATGTGCTGTGATTAATCAGAGACGAATAATAGCTGTGTTGATATACATCCCTTCCGCTAGTGTTATTGGTTTAATATCAATCTTGATAAAGGATCTGAGAAATTTTAGGCTGCTTCACAATGGACATCTTTGTACTATCAACAGATACCCGAAGGCACCTCTCGGCTGAACTGTGGTGATCCTGTATCTTTTCAGGGTGACCTAGCATCTCTCTCCAGTGTGCTCCGATAAGACACAATCTTTCCAGTTTTAATGTCATCAGATTTCTTCTGCTTGTGGTTCTGTTTTTAGAAGGTCCTAGAAGGTCTTTTATAAGGTCACTGTACCCTGTAAACACACGTCGAGGCGGCCGGGTCAGTTCTGTTTACATGTGAACACAAAAGTTTGTCTCCTGAGAAGATGACCTTAACAGACTTGATAGAACTGCTACTGTCAGCCTAACGTCTTAGGTAAAAGCCTTTTCTGTTGGGATTTTAGAAGCGTACAGCATTCTGGCAGATAGCTAATGTTTAGTTTTGGCTAAAAAAAAGCCAGAAGGCATCTCCGTAACACGGTTTGTTTAATAGTTATTCTATTACGACCTGCCAAAATTTAAATTAAACCAGCAGTTGTGGCTTTTTGGTGATGTGCTACAGCTGCAAATCAACTTCGATTTATGCAAAAAAACAACAAATGCTCCAAAACTGTAATTATCTTATTTATCATCTTGAGAAAAGACCAAGGTTTGAAAATCACCAAGAAACACCTTTGCCAAATTGAACGAAATGACTCGCTGCTAAATTTGGCGTATAATATCCCGCACAAAATTGTTAATGAGGAAATAATTAGTGTGACACCTGCCACCTTCCCGTTTCCTGGATTTCTGCGGAAATCTTCACTCGCTTGAGGTGTGGGGCTGTTGTCATGGTGTTTTCCTGCGGCTTTCTGTGCTATTAGAATATTCCAAGCTCAGTAAAATGTAGACCAGGCTAATTTGCTTCATCTGTATGCATGTCTTGCGTGTTATGATTGCGCAAGTCTGCTATTTGAATGTTTTGGTTCACAAATTTGATTCAAAGCGTAGAAAATCAACCTTGAAATTAAAAGTAACCTTTCTGGAAAAGGAATGACTTGAAGTTATTGGTCCATGATGAAGTTTTATTTACAGTAGCGTAACATTTCTAAGCAACCATCCTGTACAACGTAATACATTCCTGGTGTGGACCATTAAGTTGCATTTGCTGAGTTTACAAAGTAAAGTTTAACTTTTACATTTTGTGTTCCCTCAAAGATCTTGGCTTGTTTAATAAGTTGTTTTGTGGATAGCAAGTTTTACAAGTGTGTGTGTGTGTGTGTGTGTGTGTGTGTGTGTGTGTGTGTGTCTGTGTCTGTGTAGTAGGACTCTTATGGAGAAATCTAAACATATGCGGTTGCATATTAAGTAAGTATATGTGTGTCCTAGTTTTACATTAAAACAGCTATTGCTGCCTTGGCTATTAGCACATTTATTTGTATTCATGCAATACCTAAGACAGAAACCTTCTCACATGTCACAAGCCATTTGCTCTGGTTGTGATCTGTCTGCTAGACAATTAAACTCGACATCAGTTACAATTAGGGAACATGTCTGGTTTGCATGTCAGATCTTGTCAGTAAGATCTTGCCAAACCCCCTTAGTTCACTATGTGGGGTTATCTCAGCATCAGGATCCTCAAATCATGTCCATCACCGTCTCTCCAGGTCTCCTGTCATCTCCTCACAGACTGCCTGTAATTTTCCACAGGAACCAAAGAGCTTTGTGGGACCTCTGCCAAGTTCTGTGGATCTGATTGGTCGAGACTTCCATTCACTCTCATCGTATATCAGGGGGATAAATGATGCCCAGACAGTGTAATCTTCTGTGTGTTTAGTCATTAGACTGCACATTCTGCATGCCTCGTTCAAAATTAGTTGGGGTACAGTAGTCAATGCTTTCTAATGGTTGATCATATAATTGATCATATAACATCAACTTGAAAACTGAACATTTTCAATTTGTAGATTTTCTAAAGGAAAATTGATCAGTGGTTACACATTTAAATATTCTATAAAATTCTGGTTGGTTGCTAGAGTGTTGCTGAGGTGTTCTGAGTGGTTGTTAATTAAGGTGGGTGCATATTGGCTCAAGTCAAACGAGTCTCTGCTCTCTAGATATGGCTCACCTTTCTCCTTCGCTATCGGACATTGGCAGTTTTTCACCCATTTTATGGTTTCTCAGGTGAAAATAAGTCTGAATGCTTTGAAAAGTAATAGCTCATCTAAATATTTGTCAAACTAAATATTTCTATAAGTTCATGTTTATTGTTCATTGGTGTTTTCAAAGTTGTTTCCCAGTTCTGCTCACCCTCTTGGTATTGATATCTTGGTAAATATGATCATTTTTGGTGGAAGAATTGCATTAATGAGCTCCACATAATGTCCTGTCCTTCAGAGGTCAATTAAAACTGTGGTTGCGAGGTCAAAACATCCCCAAGCACTTTATTTAAATACTAAGGGGGGTTACCTTGGTTTTAACCTTGGGCTTTGGGCCAAAATTCCCCCAGGGGTTCTTTTTGAATGGCTCTTAATAATGTAGTACATTATTGTATGATCCCGAAATAGCTTGTGTATTCGTTATAGCGTTATTATTTAATAAAAAAAACTACTAGCTGTAACTAACTAATTTATATAGTCATGTAAATTAATTGTCTAAAGTTATAGCAAGAGATAAAGAAGCATTAGCATTATTTCATCTTTGCGCGATGACTGCATTTGTTTTGACAGCCTCGCGTGGAGCGCGCATTCGTTAGCGACTTATTCATATGCGGAGCTCAATGAAGCGGAGCCAAAAGTGTGTCATTTTGCCACGTTTTAATTAGCCCATTTCTCCTTTACCCCACTGTCAAAAGCCAAGAGAGGACAAAGCATAGCAGCATTAACGCTGACATCACCCTCCATTAGCCCTAGCGTCAGACGTGAGCAGCTCTGCAGCTGTTGCCACAACAAAATACAAACGGCAAAGAGCTGATAAAACAATTTGATCAGTCTTTGAATCTGGTGCTATAAGGTGTGTACAATAGGGTTGGATATCACCATTAAACCTTGTGGTACAATAGACATTCTAATAAGCACGTCATGAAAAAATCGCAATCCAGATTCAATCTAGATTCAATTACGATGTCATAATGGAATCGGCAAGAAAGGTATCAGTCATTCTCACGATTCGCTTTTTTTACACGATCTCCGGTGTGAATAATTAAATGGTTGAAAACTAATCTAGGTGCATTATTAAACTAAATCAATTGTGCGTTAATAGGAAAATGAGAGTCGCATTGAACTTTCGACCCCTCATCCCCCAAACAACATGCACCTTTTCGAAAACTCCGCCCCCAGAGACACGGCAACAATTCCAACACAGAGATTCTCTCATTACAGAGATGCCACTCCACTCTATCCTTGAAGAATGAGCAAAGGTCAATGTGTGTCATGTAAGCCAATCATATCAGAGCTGTGATGTCATTGACTCGTTATATGATAGTCAGTGACCATTCGTGAATATCATAGAAAGAAACGTGTAATGCCACATGACTCTTCTAAAACTTGTATTTCTCATGGTAAACTACAAATATAGCACAGTCCATAATTAACACATTGGCGGTTATCATGCCGGCAGGTTTTATAAGACCACAAGATGTTTTCACACAAAAGCAGTTTGGTGAAGCAGCTCCTCCTCAATTTACTTCTATTTAGTTAGAACAGACTCTTGCCTGTCTGTGGGGTTCCCCCACATTACGCATTTTTAGCTAACTTTGTCAACGTCACCAAACTATGAACGTGCAGAAACAAGTGTTTCTGATTGGCTAAAAACCGGACCGTTCCTGGCCTTGAATCTAGGGCCGTCACAAAGACAAGTGTGCTTCCTCACGACACCTGTTTCAGTGATATCTCTCAGACGGCAGCATTTGATCATGTCGCTCGTAAAAATCGCTTGCTGCACCTTTAATTATATTTTATTCTTTCAAATAACACGCGTGATTTTTCATTCTGATAACACACACGTACATCTCCCATCTCTTGTGCAAGAAAAAAAATCAATTTAGATCATTTCCTTCCAGTATTGTTGGCTAAAAGGCATCAGATACAGCTGGCAGTGCTGTATTAATTAGAACGTGACATAGTGTAATTGGGTTTAGCAGCTTCAGGGGAAGCAGTGGACTGAGTGAAGGGTGGTACATATCACTCTCCCGGCCTTTTTAACACCCCCGAGAGGGACTTGCTGATACCTGCTCGAACGGGGATTCATTCATTGGCTATCGTTCTTTCTGTTTAATCAATTACTCTTACAACTAAGAGGAAAAATGTACTGTTATTGTACTGTTAAAATTGACTGTTATTTTACTGTTAAAATGTGCTGTTATTGGAATTCTATCTTGTTTTTGGACATGGTATCATAGCAATTGCACATTTTTGTGTACAGTTTGTGCTCCATTAATACTATGGTAATACCATGTTTTTTGGACATGGGACTGTTTCTTTGGTACTACTCTGGTTTTGGGGCATATTCACATGGTAATACTTACTTGTATTTTCTGTGGAAACCCAATGGGAAGTACATTGAGGTATGTTAAAACTATGACGTAATTCCATTATTGTACCACAGTACAGCCAACTGTAAATATTTGTAAGGCCATATGCGGCTTGGTAAACAGCTGGAAATGTACTTGTTCTATGTGTTTTGCTTGCAATTTGCATGACTGCGAAATTAAAAAAATAAGTACAATTTGAAAATACACGATCGCTGTATTGACCATATTGATACACAGGATTTATCACAAAAACATGCAGTAGTTACTCTTGTATTTAGGAATACGAGTCACAGAACAAAGAAGGTCTTGATATTAAATGCTTTAAGAATAATTTTTTAAGCTGGCACAGATTTATTTAATACATTTATTTACAATGCTTATGATAACAATTATGTTGTATTTACATACTGTAAATAATTTTTTCAATTTCAAAACCAAAAATTCTTTAAAGGTAGATCAACCGTGGTTTACATAATCATACAAATGGTTTTGTAATTCGTTATGAATGGACTGTAATGCATTAAGAACAGGCTTACAATTAATTTGAATTAACAGCAGGCATTTGTGAGGACACCCTGAACAGATTCATGTGGAAAAACACCTTCGAGGGTTCCTTAAACCGAAGTGAAATCAATCACAAATTCTGTTCTTCCACACTGCATACTAATGTCGTACACTGTCTTTGAATACCTTCAACTTTTGCTGTTACGTCCCTCAGCCTTTATTTTTAGCTAGCAAGACATAACAGGAACTGTGATGGTGTAGTTGGGGTTTTGGTCAGGCACTTTATGCCGTTGTTCTTGACTGCTGCAGTTCTTAATGCTTATTGTGTTGGACGGCGCTTTTCAGATTGATCTGTATTGCAGTGACAATTCATCACCATCGATTCTTCTCACCGTCACAAACACTTTTCTTAAGGGCTGGTGATTGTGTGAGCTGACACATCTGCAGCCTCATCAGCCCTTCCTGTGTCACAGCCGTTCTAGATTCAATTTCCTTTACTGCTTGAACACCTAATATATAACGCAGTAAAGCTACAGTATAGTGTTTGTTTTGATTCTGTGTTCTGTATTTGCACTAGAAGAATCTGGATGTACATTTTCACACCTAGATCTCTTTAAAAAAAGAAACTAAAATCAGGCCCCTTTAAGTGGACAAAAAGTGAAGTGGGTGAAAAAAATCTCTGCATTCACACTGGCCCTGGTTTGAAATTGGATTCAGATCTCGCTTAGATTTTGCTCCACTTTAGCAGTGAAAGGTCTCAGTACAATTTCCATTAACACTGTTTTGTGGATCCCATTCCAAACAAATTGCAGTATATTTTATATAACTATATAATCAAGAAATCTTGATCTATGAATAGATATGAGCACGTACATTTGTTTTCTGGTGTGACCCATTAAATTGTAAGTGTGCTGTCCAAACTTTATTTAGATCAAACTTTGACATGCTAGATTTCACGCTGTGTGAATGTGTGAATATATGTGTGAATATATCTCAAATTGAATCTGCAATTTCGATCATCCCCCAAAGTTGTTACTTGTATTTATTTTAGAATGTTTAAATGAGTAATCTATTTACTTAATCATGGTCTAAGTAATCATGGCTTGGCTTTTAATTCTGACCAAGTTCTTGGTCCCTGTTCAGTTTTGTAAAAGTTGTAATGCGTCTCTCTTTATTCATATTTGGAAAGTGAAACTTTGAGTTTGTTTGTATCATAAATAAGGTGTGTATACACACACACACACACACACACACACACAGCTGTTAGTAAGTTGATTTTATTTATTGGCTACAACATTTTTCACCTCCAAGTCACCGCCATGCAATCCTGTCATTCCCACAATGCAGCATTACAGATTTGTCTCGCGTTCCCATTCAGAATACAAGTTCGCACTTCAAGCAGATGGAGGGATTCATAATGTCATCTACTCTACGTTTGCTCATTCATTATTGCTTTAGACAGGAAATAAATAAAGAATGCTAGATGTGACATTCACAAACATAATTATTTGCAATCAGAACATCAATGTTATTTTATAGAAACGTCGGCATCTTTGTTTTCTCCCTGCCGATACACAGTGCGTGGGCAGCGTGTTCGCGAGCAGTCTTGTGAATCTGTGTTTTGTAAGGACGAAGATTTGAAGACTAGGAAAGAAAATCTCTGGAGTTTTGCAGCTTCTCGCTGGAGATTTTTTTACAAGGACCGCACCAGAGGTCACGACCCGAGATGTATTTGTAGTTTTATCCGCAGAGATTATTCTGGCGATGCCTGAGTGATCCATATGTCTGGAGCTAGCCGCTGCTGAAGAACTGCTGGTTTGGATTGACACATCTTCTGAGGAGAAAGGAAATTAGCGAGAGAGAAAGAGGGAGAGAAAGTGAGAATAGAGCAACAGCAATGTATTGAAGATTTTTTTTTCTTCTGTGGAACACAAAGAGATACATTTTGAAGAATGTTCATGCTGCTCTTTTCCATACAATAAATTTAAATTAGATGAGTGCAACCAAGCTCCAAAAGCACCATCAAAATAACAATTTGAGTCCAAATTCTCAGAAGCCATGAAATTGCTTTGTTTAAGGGACTGGAAGAAAGGTGATAATTCACTGAAAACATTCCCCTCTGCCATAGCTCTCAAATCTCATTCATATTCAGACTTTCATTCAAAATTGCTGCATTGGAACTGTTAAGGAGTCACACGAGAACCAATGATTATTTTTCATCAGTGTCACTAAACCTGGTACAATGTCATGCTTTAATATACACAAATGAGGTCTGAGAGTTGTGGCATAGGGGATTTAAATTCAAAAATTCGAATTCAAGCCTTTTTCTGACACAGATCGGTATTATGTAGTTTTTGTGATTTGTAAGCTTGACACTGTTGTGTGGAAATGAACAGCTTGGACATTCTGCAAAATATATTTTCTGTTGTATGAACTAAAGAAAACCAAACACTTTTAGAACAAAATAAAGAGTCGACATTAACAGAGTTTTCAGTCATTTTTGGGTAAGCGATTACTTTAACCTTGCTAAAATTTCCCACAATCCCTAGGTGGCACATTTGAGCTTCATTGCGTTTGCGCCTGTCTTCCCAAGAACATTTTAACACAATGCATCACAACCCTGTAGCTCTGTTGTGCATTTCCATGTGTGCGTTTGTGCCCATCTGACTCGCTCTGACAGGAAATCCAAACGAGACTTTCTCGCTCATCTGGAACAGTGACAAGATTCTCGTCCTTTGAAGCGTGATGCCAAGTGTGCAATTCTGAAAGCTGTTTCGAAATTGAAGAACATGACTGAGCCAGCGGAACAGTTCTGTTCATTACATTCCCGATAGACCAAATATGATCGGTGCACATCTCGAATCAGTCACGAAAAGACTATTCATTTGTGTTATACATTATATTATGGAAATCACTGAGGTAATTCAGAAAGAAAATGGGCAGGGCTTCACCAGAGCCCCGAAAAGAGAAAGTGGGCAAATTAAAATCTCTATAATTAAATCAGCTTTCCCTCGTTCGTTTACAGCCTCGTCAAAACTGCAAGAACGTGTCACCTTCTGACAAGCTCTGCAGTGTCGCACGGACGCATGCAGGAATGGTAAAATTTGTGCTAAAATTTGCCTTGTTTGCCTTGCTAGTTTGCCTTGTAGTGTTAAAAATAAAAGAAATCTCAACCCTGTTGGGTGTTTATAGTTGTGGAGATAAGAATCGGGTGTTTTTGTCATAGATGGAGGTGCCAGCGTTTCGTGATTATTCCCAGCTCTGTGAGACACCACGCTGCAGGTGTCCGGCGTTCCCGATCTGTAAGTACCGGTTTAGTGCAGTGAAATGGAGCCCTTGAAATGCCGAATTGCTTCCCAGTCAGAGCGTTTACTTGTGAATAAAAGGCTTTTTAATGTTGCTCACTGAAGTGGAAATCACAGCAGTTTTGCACTATACAGTAAACCCCTGAAGGTATTTGGAGACCTGAGGCACACTTAAAAAAACATACTAGATTTACAGCGTTCAAAAAAATAAAGATATTGTTCAAAAAGACTTTATCAGTGACACCATAATGAGCCATGAGCCAGTTATGGCCTAGCTGTCGTTCGAACCTGGAGCCCAGGGCTGTAAAGTTAGAGCATAATGTTGTGTCAACATGCTTAGATTGAGCAAAGCAAAAACACAATGTTAAGCATCACTCTATGGAGCTGAATAATGTGTGTCAACCAGCTGTTATAATTTAGTGGGCAGGTGGATTCATGTCCGTCGGATTACCTTTTCCTGTTTCATCATTAATCATCCATAGCAAACATTGCAGAGGAAAGAGATGGTAGCTTATATTTACATATATAATTGGTGGCGTGCAGTTGTTGACCAAGCTTTGTTTGAGTTGTCCTAGCAATACGTTTTATCATTTTATTGAATGTTCAGGAGCATTGTGGGAAAATAAACTTCAGTGGCTTGTTTTCGCTGCTGGTCTATTGCTTGTGTACTTTATTCCTAAACCCCAGAACTAATATCTATGCTGCTTGGTCATTATGACCTCATAGAGACTGGATGGACCAAGTTGTGAACCACCTTTTACATTCTTTGTTTTTCCTTATTTCTCTTACTTAGTCTGTTAGTGTACTTCGTCCCCTGTTGTCTATGTAGTATATGTCTTTTATGTGGCGGAACGTTGTTTTATTCCACTATACATTGCACCTGCTATATATATATAAATGGTTGAATGATAATAAAAAGCTTCTTAAATCTTGACTCTCCTCTCACCCCTTTCTATGCAAAATTGCAGGTTTTGAATCGGCACACACACAAACTGTTGTGCAACGTCACCGAATCGGCAGTATCCGTATAGCACCTCAGCGCCCAGAACATCAAAGCGGCTTTTCTGAACGTCTGTTGGTCTTGCCCCTGTTTTCAATCTATCTTTAGGCATCAAAGATCTTGAAGTGTCAGGAGTTTGAACCTGCAAACATCTAAATGTTGCCTCTCTCGTGGGATTTATTTTCAGTCTTTGTGATAGCAGTACTAATATGGTAATGAACTTTGAACGTTGCTTCACATTTAATCGCTTGCCAGCTCCGTACAGCACTAATAGCCGTAAGTCATTGTAAGCTCATCCTGGACGGCTTCGTCAAACAAAAGCGGAGCGGCTAACAGTCGACCCTAAGATCTCATTAACAATGCCTGTTAATTAACTTAAGTGGACTCCAAGCTCAGGGTTCATGTCTAAATATCCTGTTAGGTTTGGAGCGTGATAAAGGATATGCCTACTAACAGATAAACATTACTAATTGGGGATGTAGTTCGGATAATGATATCAGCATATATATATAAACATTTCACAGAAAATGTGATTTTTTTTTAAGGACAGTAACAGAATAACCTAGTCACAAAAACCTAGTTTTAATGGAAATGTTGTATTGGTTTTGAACTGTTATGGTTGGGCAAAACTGTTGGGTTTCTCCTGCTGAGCTGTAATGATAGAAATCTCACAGAACGTGAAAGCCGTGCTGATGTGATCGCGGGAAATGAAAGCAGTTTGTCGCTTTATGTTCATGCCAGCACTGATCGATGCACATTGCTGTGTATGTTGTCTGGCATTATATTTATTTACATCAATGACACGCAACAGATTTGTAACAGTCCGTTTACACCGTATCAAATGTGCTTAAATTAAACATATGTTAAACATTTTGCACCACGTATTGCTAATTATTAAAGATATAGAAAGGAATTGATCATCCCAATACAATATTTCAAATCCGTAGCCTTGTGGGCAGCGCTTTGATATATCGCACCACTGTGTTACGATAAACTCAAGTTTAATTCCAATGTTACGATGTGGATTCAAGTTTAATTCCTGACTTGAGGTCTTAGCCTCTTTCCTCCCCATCATTTTCATCTGTACTTCACTGTTCTGTCCCATAAAGGATCGAATTTGTCAAAAATACAAACAAAAAATGTTGTGTTCGTTTTTTCCAGTTTGTTATGAATTTAATATAAAGAGGCCTTGGGGTAAGTTTTGATTTGCTACAAGATACAAGTCTGTTATTTCAAACAAGCGGCCAACAGCCGTTACATATTACGTGAATAGGCATTTTTCTGGATCTTGAAAAGTCGAAGTTACATACCAAAATGAAGTCTGTTGGAAGTTTATTGAAACAATGACTAAATATTTGACTGTTGGTAAACTTTATCCAGTGGCCTGAGTGACGCCAGCCGAAAAGTTATCGCATTTATATTAAAGATTATAAAAGGGTCAATCCTGATTTTATGTTGACATTAAGCTCCATCTGTTTTATAGCAGTGATTAAGAGAAAATATCTTTGATGCGTGTGGCTTAAACAAAAGCCATATTGGTCTTCCTACACGGACGTCTGAAGATACGGTACAGTACATGAGAAAAAAAGGATTTTTCAGACCAGCCGTGCCCTTGCTTAAACATGCTTTGAAAACTATACAATAAAGTACTGGATAATTTAAAAGTAGCAGATGGTTATTTAAAATCAATATTATTTTTGTTGAAATTCCAGCAAAAGCACACATATTGAGAGGTATACCTCTGCCATAATATATTAGTCATACTGTAATATAAGATTTTGGCCGAACCACCCCTGACCCTCTGATAGCTGGTAAATTAAACACTCACACACACGTGTACAAAAAGATCTCATTATTGAGATCTTATTATATCATAAAGGCCCTCTGACATGCAAACCTTGGGTTTTAATTAGCCCACCGCTTATGTTCTGCTGTCGTGATTGTTGTGTGACTATTGATCCTGAGTGATAATACACTAATGATGTGGACCGCACACAGCTCGGAGGCAGTAACTGCACTCCACTCTACTGATTCTTCTTTACACAGCATGGAAAGACATGTACCTGACCAGACATGCCTTCAGAGCAATGAAAATGATTGAATGGACTGCATTCGTCACAGACTACGACTAAATGGAAGCAGTCTAGACAATTTTTGGGAATGTTAAAAAGTTTGTTTTGATGCACAGTGATTGATGTACGACGTCAATCTTTGAGAAGGCGGGAAAATATGCAGCATACACACAACTTGAGATGGCTGAACGTGTGCCCATGCAGATACAGCCTGAATTACGGCAATGAACAGTGTGGTGGTGATGAAGATGGTGGTGATGATGATGATAATGGTAATGTTGGTGCTTTAGTGACATCAGTGCAGCTTGAATTCATAAAGCAGATGGAGGACAGTCATTAGTATGTAGTTCCTCTGGAGGAGATGGGCTTCGGCTCAAGGGTAATGCACTCTTGTAAAATGACCGTGACCGTGTGTTTTCATTTGTTGGTCACAGCATATCATCAGATCAAGTCTGTTTAATATGAATCACTCTGTTCACTCGGCCTGAGACGCCTTTGATATAAAGAATATACCATTTGCATCATGTCATTGATTTATCTTTTTAAAAAACAGCTGGTTTGCTCTTCTTTGCTAGTTTAACCTTGTCTACCAGTCTGGTCTGCAGATATTTAGTCGGTCCTCAAACTGGTTTAAGTTAAATATTGCCTGAAAAACCAGTTTACAGATTAGCCTGTCCAGTGCTGGGAGACCAGGTCAAGGACAACAAACCAGCTTAGGCCTTTCTCCAGCAGGGTAGTGCTGTTACTTCATTGGTCAGTAATATGGGCCTTTTCGAATGCCATTGTGAAAAGAAGCCATGATATTTATATCATGACTACACATTTGCCTCAGAAACATCACAGAGTTTTGTTCTGTCACACTGTCTGCCAGCAGCTTTTGATAACCTTGTTAGTTGTATTTATATGTACAGTGTTATGTGTATGAAAAGCAGTAGCATTGGCACACACATAATCTGGCCATTCATTTTGGCCAAAAAGGCATAATATAACCTAATAAAAAGGCAGACATTTACCTCAGGGGTCGAAGCAGAAGGGTTTATTAAGAAGCTGATCAAGAAGGAATTTGTGAAAGGGGAGGGAGCGGGTGGACAAAGGGAAACATGGAATGTTTTGGGAAGGGAAAAGTACTCCAGCATATAAACAAAACATTCACAGATTCTATTCCATTCAAGTTCCAATCTCACTAAGGATGAGATTTGAATTCTGTGTGCATCGAATATCCACATCTGTTCAGAGCCCCACCTTGCACGACTAAATGTCAGTTATTTTAAAACAACTTTCACTAGCTCAATAATTACAGACCGGATCCATTTTTCCTATGAATTTACAAGACAAGTATGGTCCCAAAATTGTTTACAACTACCAAATGTCAATGACAAACACAGGGATACAAAGGACATATATCTAAGAAAACATTCTAGAAGTCGTATCTGTAAAAAACTAGAAATTCATATGAACTTGTCATTCTCCTTCATATCCATCATGCTGTCTCTAGATTAATAACAAGGGTTTACGCAGTATTCAGTAGAATATAGGCTCTAGACAAGGCATTCAGAGCTAAGAATGTATCAAGGCTCAAGCAGTGCTAAAGGGGAAGCTTTTTACCCATTTCGGCATCTCAAACCAATTCCTTCCTCTTGTACCATTGTGGCTCTGTCGAGCATTTAAACGGGATTCACAGGAACGCTTGGCTCCATCTGTTTGCCTGTTTTCATATCTTTCTGATTGTATGTGCTTATCTTCTCTACTCTGTTTGGTTTCCTGTCATGGGCTTGTGAAGCCTCTCCCTGAACTGTCCTGAGTAGCTGTGCAGTTGCATACTGTCACGTTGTAGGACCCATGCTTGAGCAGGTCAGCAGGATCACAGTAAGCAGCCGCTATGGCACAATTGTGGTGTCTGAGAAGACGGAGGTGACTGAGTCAGCATCGCTCCGTGTTACTGTCAGCTTCTGGTGCTCGAGGGCCAGTGCTGCCCGCGGCTTCCCGTTCTGTGCCTCCTTGATGGGTTCCAGAAAGACCACATGCTTGTTGTTACTGACCTTGCGACTGGGGCCCTCCGTGGTGGCGGGTGGTGTGGGCGTCAGGATCGAAGATTGGGCACTGCATTCATTTGCAGGATTTGGCGTCGCCAGTCTGGGCTTCTTTCGACACCAGCAGCGACAAGGTGTCAAGTAGAGGTACATTAGGACCAGAACCAGGCTGACAATGCAGCCCAGCAGGGTTGTGAAGCCTGTGTTGAAAGGCTCAACCTCCTGATGGTGCATCACCACAGTTACGTTCACTTCCTGAGTCTCGTTGAGTGACTCTTGATGGTTTACAGCCATGCACAAGTACACTCCGGAGTCCTCCACCTGTGCTGCCAGGATTTCCAAAGTTCCATTTGCATACATTCTCAGTGTGTTGTTATTACCAGGAGGAGCAATATATTCCTTACGTGGGGACACCCACAAGTAGACAAGATGCTTTCCTTTTAATGATGTTTTGCAATCCAAAAGCAAGGAATCCCCAGAGTCTACTTTAAGACTTTCAGTCTCCACTTGGGGTTTCAAAGTACAGTTCTCGAAGAATCTCACATGTTGGAGGAACCGCACTGAAGCACGTCGCTCGCCGTACAGCAAGCAAGTGTGTTCCTCTCTGAAGTCTTTTATCGAGGTAAACCCTCTCTGCTCCCATTGTTTAAACATGCTATACATGGAGCACTCACATATTAGAGTGTTGTTGTGCAGAAACAACCCTTGTTGCACTGATTCCTGAAGACCAGAAATGTCCTCAACTGGAAGGTTGGGCATACGGTTTGAGCTTAGGTCCAGGGTAATGAGGTTTGAATGTTCCTGAACTGAAAAGAAGGGGAAGTCTGTCAGTCTGTTATGGCTAAGGTAGGCCTTACGTAGGTTACTAAGACCACTCAGGGCTTTGCTTTCTACCCTTACTATACGGTTGTTGTAAAGGAGCAACTCCCTTATTCCTACCAAATAGTGAAAGTAGTGCTGCTCTATAACATTCAGCTGATTGGATGAAAGGTCCAGATGTCGTATGCTACTTGTATTCCGGAAGGTCTCGGGACTGAGCCTGCTCAGCTGATTGTGGGCTAACCGTAAGGTATCCAGTTTGGGTAGGCCAGCAAAACTGCCATCCTCCAGCCTTTCTATGCGATTGTGGTTGAAGTCCAAGGTTGCCACCATCACAGGAAACTCTGCTGGGATATGCTGGAGGCCAAGGTTGGTGCAGCTCAGGATATCGGAGGCAATCAAGCAACCAGAAGGCAGGCTGGCCCTGGCTAGCTGCAGCAGGAAAGAGCTTATCATGAAGGGTGCGGCCACACCCTGAGCACACAGCATTGTGTTGTCAAGATGCTTCGGGTGCTAAACAGAGCAGCCAGAGTTTCTCAGGGTAGAACTCCACAGACTGTTTGACTCGAAGCTGGTGCCTGGATTAGGTATTCCTATCATGAAACATCTAACAGATAGCAAGAAAAGAAAGAACGAAAGACATCAGTTTTTGCATACAGCTCATAACTGGTTCAGACATTTCCTTTCTGCTACCGTTATTTCAGACTAAAGCATGAGATTGCATGTATGAGAGAACTGTTATTATTTCATTTGAACTTGCTGTCAGTTCAACTCAGCAACAGTACATTGTACAGTGAAATTTTATACTTAGAAGTGCATAACAGTTTCATAAAATTGCTTTTACCTTAAGATTGCCAAAAGTTACTCCAGACATCCTCAAGTATTTCGGCTCATATCTCTTGTTTGTGTGAATGCAGCTTTCAACCATTGCATCTCATATATTTTGAGTGCTGCTCCAGATTTCAGTTCATTCTTAGGTAGAGAGGATTGGAGAGCTTTCATAATTCATTGAAGGAAAAGATAAGCAGTTGTTTTCTCCCATCCCCAAGGCTAATCCCAACCCTATGCGCATCGTCCTTTTAACAGTTGGTGTTGTTTTGCAGTTGTGACATTTACGAGAGGGTGGAAGAGGTTTTTAATATCAAAAGCTAGCTTGCCGCTGCGGGCTGGAAGATGTTTTTTGGAAAAGTCAGCATCCTGTCCAGTTTAGTTTGTATAATCTTGCTCTCAGTTGAACAATGGGCGCACAGCCCATCACACAAGCTTGGCTCTACAAAAGCCCTAACAAAACCATCTGTTGTTTACTTAAACCAGAAGATGAGGAAAAGACAGTCGTATATGTTGCTCCAGACCATGAAAGCAAAAATCCTTAGAATTTGGGTGTAGGTTTTGTCTGCTCATTTTGTTGGTCTTGTTGCACAGGTCACACAGCATGCATGCTGGGTTAGAGGTACTTAACTACTCTCATCCTGATGGCTTTGAAGCTTCAAGTGTCCATGTGGCATCTGGAGAAACTGATGAATCAGATCCTGGTTGTTCATTAATTCTTTTTCTTTCTCATCATCCGACTCTCCTTTGTTCCCTTTCCTGTATTTTACAGGTTTTCCTCCTTTTCCTCTATGTCTCTGTCATGCAGCGCTTGAGTATATGCAACACTCCCTCTCTGACTCTCTCTCCCTCTCTCTCTCTCGTTCTTTCTGCGCTCTATAAACAGACAGGCATGGAGTTTCGGAGGTGGAGCACTATGAGAGGGGAGTTCTGCTGAGTACTGATTGGTTGGAGATTATGAAAGGGATGTGTTTGCCAGAGCCTCCCCTGATGGTGCTGTTTTTTCCCCATTCCTTGTGGTCTTCCAATTATTCATGTTGCTTCACAGACACCTCTTTGGCAGGTTGTGTTTGCTCTGTTTAGCTTTTAATATTTCATTGACCAGTGTTCTTTAATGATGATCTGAATAAGCCCTTAATTGCCTGGATGAAAATACACATTAATGTACAAACGAGGGTTGGGTTTTATGGTGCGTTTCCGCTGAATGCGTTATAGTTTTTAAGAAGTAAAACCTCACAGTTTTCCATTTTGAGATGATTTATTTCAGTGCCATTAGCAGCACAGTCAGGTTTTAAAAGTAAAAATCTCCTTCATTTTCTCTACGGGGAATTAATTTTTAACAAGAGCTTATAAAATTTTAAAGGCAGAGCTACCGTGAGCTCAGGGGTTATAATTGATGTAATTGATGCTGTCAATCTGCTTTATTTCAACTCTTTATTTCAACTCTATTTCTACGCGTTTACATGAAGTAATTTTAATTTACTTTTTTAAAATAATAATAAATACATTTTATGCGAATTAAATTATAAGAACTATAAATTCGTAGCAGAAACAATACACTACCCATGATTCGCAAAGAATGGTCAAACCAATGAGAGACTCGTGGCAAACAAAACACGCAAAACACACCGGAAATGACAATTGTATCAGCCTTTCCGTGTTCTCAGACTACAGATATATTTGTATACGTCTGAAAATTCAGCAATAAATTTCAAAATATTGTTTCCAATATTATTGTGTACCAAAATAATTACAGTCAAGAACACTTACAGTAATATTTACAGTTTCACCTTTGGTTATGCCAGAAGTTGACGTGTCAAGTTGTTCAAACAAAAATCGTTACGATATCGCCTCAGCCAGTGTTTACACACTTATACAGAAAGTACAAGTTACTCATATTCAGAACTTATACATTACTTACAGAAGTCTCTGCATGTTAAACTGGGACGTGATGTAGTGATTTTAAAAAACACACAGACTTTAAGACCACAGTGTTATTATTTTCGAGTAGGAAAATTTAAATGAGTAAGTGTTATCATTAAGAAGTAATCATTTACTTGCTTTTAGATGTCACACTAGATTTGAACTGACACCAATTTCCATTTGGTTCTCCAGTTAGAATATTCAGTTCATTGAGCATTCAGTGTGACTGTGTGCATGCAGTAAACCTGCTGTTACTCATACTCATTAAAGCTTGTGGGTGTATCTGTTCTGTGCGGCTGGGACAACCTTTGTATTTGATTCAATGATATTTACATGGGTTGCAGCCCATTGTGCACTAGCTAGAGTGTTAGCTCCTGTGTAAGCTGTCTCTGCCCCTTGGTCATAGGTTTGACTACTGTCATCATACATTATTCTCTAAATACACCACCATGGGCCACTGCCAAAGGTCTGTATGTGCTGCTACACACACTGTCACACTTCTATGGGTCCCTGTAACAAACAACTCATTACTTCTCATCATCTTCAACCATTTACATCTGTAATTGATTATCGAGGGCCGGTTTCAGCAGGTTTGTTGCCTAAGGTAAAATATTTCACTGAGCGTTTGAGTTGTTCACTGTCGACAGTCCTCTAAAATGACAATGTTCTGGAAAATTGGTTTCCTGGCCCTGAGCTTGCTCATTTTTCAAAACAATACTCTGAAAGTGAAGGAAACAGGCAGTAGGACAGGAAGTGGAACCCTAAGGTTAATAGCTTAGTCTCTCCCGTATATTCTTCCAGACAACCATCCATTTGAGCAGGAAGTTGTTTTGCACCTTTTGATAACTCTGACCTAAGAACCAGTGAAGCGTCAAAGGCGCTTATTAAGGTGTCCCTGCTGACGTCTTCACCGCGTCTCTTCAGCACGACACGACGTCTGCTTTCAGAAACACCTTCGAAATCACTTTCAAAGTGCATCAAGAACCATGAAGTTTAAGACAGGCGCGGTAACTTTTCCCAAATCCATCTCGAAGATCACGCGCCCTTGTCATTAGACATGGTGATTTCATCTATCGCCTCATGACAGATTGCTCATTTTTTTTAAGGATAGGAGGTGATTCATGGCAAACAGCAGGATTTTTGGCATGTTGTTTAATGGAAGTAGCTTGTAGCAGTTTGATAGATGCTACACAAGGTGCTGGAAGTACCTGGGGGTCTGTTCTTGTATCCAAGACAGGTGGATTCTCAATGGTTGCTCGGAGGACAAACAGAGTGATGTGTCATTAATGTTCAGAGGACATTTGTTTAAATTAAAAGTAGCAGATCTAGTCTATTGCCTTCGAAACCACTTGTGAGTTCAGAAACCAGAATTACAATTTCCTCTTTTTCTCTTTGTTTTGCACAGTGTCGTAGCCGCAAGTTTATTGACACTCCCTTCCAATTATCAAGTCACCTTAGTGAGGACAAATCTTAATTATAAACATCCTACACAATGACTTTCTCGACAGTTGTGTGCTTCTGACTTTGTGGAAATCATTTGGGAGGGCATTTGTCCCAGTATGAATGCCCCTTGCACAAAGCAAGGCCATAAAGAAGTGATTTACGGGAATCTGGTTAGCCTGAACCTTAATCCCACAGGAAACTTTTGGATGAATTAAAACGCTGAGTGTTCCAGGCACCGTCAAACAGCATCAGTGTATGACCTCGCTAATGCCGCTGGTTTTGAAGTAAAATATTAATTTGAAATTAAAAGCACATTTTACTTTCTGACAGTATGACTTTAATAGCAACACAAGCTTTTCAGGTGGGGAACATCTCCCACATTTGCTGATTGGCAGACTCAGATTAGCCCACCTCAGAGGGTTTGTTGACATATCAAGGACTTAAAAAATCTTCAGAGAAAAGATTCAGAGAAGGTAAGTAGATATACATCTTGAAATGATCATTGTTCTGCTATGTTGAGGAATAACTTGAACACCGTAATGTATTTGAAGCACCCAGCACAATGACATGGATAGGATACTAACGGATTCTCTATTCTTCTGTGTTTTTCAAGCAGCTCTGTAGTAATTGCAGCTTGTTCAAATATCAGGCCCTCTTCACCGCCATCCAATGAATCGAGTCGAATAATTCTTTTTACCAGAACGAGTCAGACAGTGTATCAGTCTTTTGCTCTTAGACAATTAGATGTGATGTTGCTTTATTGTTGAGGCTCAGCATGAGCTCTTGTTGCCGAAAACCGTCTCGTCTCTGATCTATAACCGAGGATATTTTGGAACATGCGAAACAAAAAAACTCCAGACAATTCATAACCATAAAAATGAGACAAGACATAACGAAAATTGAGGCAGATTGTTTGTGCCGTATTGTACAAATACTTGAGGCGGGCTTCATGCTGCGGAGAATAAAACGGGGAAGATTTGAGATGTTGTTTCTAAATTGGCTCTTTTCGTTGATCGCTTTCTCGTTTCTGAGTGTAATAAAGTGCTGTCGGGATCAGAGCGTTATATCCCTGGGGTCAGAGTTCATATGCTGTTATATAGCTGTCTTAATGCATGTTTTGTACAGTGTCATGTATTGTGAATGGCCAAAATTTGGACACCCTCAGACAACAGATTAATTATAGTGAATCTTACTACCATGACATACTGCACACTTTTATAGTGCTGTACCTAGAGCTCATTTCTTCTGCAATACCTGCAATGTGCACAAATCACTGGCTGTAAAGAAATAATTTAGCGTGTCTGGTGCGAAAGGACTGCACAAGGCCTTGAACCCAACTTAGATCCTTTGGGATGAATCGAAACGCTGTGTGTTCCAGACCATCACCCAAAACCAGTGTCTGACCTCATTGATGCTCCTGTTTCCAAATGGGAGCAAATCCCTGATCCAAGTTTCAACATCTACTGGAAACCCATTAACCCAGGCATAATATATATGCATGGCAATTTACAAAATGACTAACAACTAACAACAGGTTACCTGCTGTTGGCTTTTATTATCGTAATAAAAACTTCAGTAAAATTTATAATAAAAACAGCTATTGATTCTGTCGTTTTCTGCCATTGTCAAAAAAAACAGCTATTGATTCTCACTGGCTAATGGGCTGGAATCAGATTAGTAAGTTTAGTCAAATTGATTTTTGTCTGTTTTTATGTCTTAAAATTTTGATCCTTGTGCCTTTCCTGTACTGTCATTTGCTTATCTTTCCCCGAAGGCTGTAAATAAGTATTAAAAATAGTTCACTTGTTGTTTTGGTGTTCTTTTGCCAAAGGGCCTTTAGTATGCTCTGTGAATCTGAATGAATCTGGGCATATTTTTGAAGGATGTGAGAGAATCGTGAGCCATATGTCACACACACGCTCACGGTTCCCTCACATCCTTCAAAAATTAATATAGTGATAAAAGTTGTTCCAATAATCCTCCCCCATGCTCAGCTGTCAGCCCCGCTGTGCTTGGAAAGGCAGGACTCAGGCTCAAAATGGGGCTTGTGAGTCAGTGTCTGTCTTATGGGGGCCACAGACTCCACAAATAGTCTCTGCTGTTTACAGACTCATTCTCACCAACAGACACCTGCTGTCACACTGGGACGTTTTACAGCCGTTTCTGACTGTTTGGTTTTTTTGGCAGATTAGAATAATTAGTAATTATTACAGTTTGTTGTAGTGTTTCCTAACGTCCCTCAATTGGTCCAGATTTCATGTTGTACACACAAAAAATATTTATCGTTCATAAAATGTTCTGTACGCACAATAGTGCTAATTTATTTTCTTAAAAGTCATTTGTGAACCAACAAATATGTTTTTTTAAACCAGTTTATTATCAGGGGGGAAACTTGCCTGTATTGTCAGTCACATGGTCTCTCGAACAGGATAAGCTATAAAGTGAACCTGACTTTATGCTGATCGTCATGTATGTGATGTTTCTGTGGCCCTTAGATCACAACAGGAGGGTTGCCAGATGTATCTTGTGTGTGCACTGATCTTGTGTATGTGTGATTTGTTTACTAGACCTCTGTTTGATCGTTGTTGTGTGAGCGTGTGTACTGTATCGCTAACTTAGCATGAGAGCTAGCCATGTCTTATAAACACGGCGGCCAGCTTTGTGTGTTTGTGTGTGACGCAAATGTATTTGCTCAAATGTTTGTCTCTCGGAATGTCCTGAATTTTTTGGCTTGTGTCTGTGTATATCTTCCACAAATTTATTTGGACAACATTCCTGCCGCACCGTCGAGTCTTTGCCGGGGAATGTTACTTGTAAAAGGGATACATTACATAAGAGGTGCATTTGATTTTCCTGCGTACTCAAGTCTAGTAAAAACACATCCATGTAATTACAGTTTTAAGTTCACATTAATCTGCATAAATTTGAAATAGGAGCTTTTTCTCTGTGTTGACACATTGACACATTTGTCTAGCAAAAGATTGAGCTGCTCGGATGTCTTCTACATGTTTGTTTAATTATGTGACCCATTTAACCTAGTACGCCGCACCACCATTGTATAAAAACGTCAAAATACCATATAGTATAGATATATGCATCTTATGTTTTTGCAAATGGGCGGTGAGAGGAATTCTTGGATGTTAACTTGGAAAAGCAGAACCTAGAAACCTTACAGTTGTACATTTAGTGGAGAATCAATCAGAGTATCTCAGAAGCAGCAGTGGTCATATTTATTGTTTATTTTTAACTCCGCATTGCATTATGAAAAGTCTGTTTCCTTTGCTTGCATCATAAGGTAATATACACGAGTGGGCGTATGTGGTCCGCTCGGAAAAACACACATGAAAGATTGATCAGCGAGGGTTGGATGAACACAGCAGGTGCGCTCGGGTGGCGGGAAGCATTGGCTCAGGTTTTAATGTGTAATGGCTACAACTGCAGCTTCATGAATCACTCGCCTTTGTTTTTCCTTTTTTGGCGATATGGACGATACAACAAACAGGAAAGAAGCAGCGCGATTCATTTGATTTCAGTATAAATCCCTAGACAGTCAGGATAGTGTTCCAGAATCAGACTGGAAACATTGTTTATGCTTTTTTGAAAAAGGAAGGCATGTTTATTTATACTGTGGTGATGGGTTTTTTCCAAGCTGTGCTGGAAGTGTGTTGGCCCATCTCATGATTTGTGTTTGACGGGTAGGGCTCTGTTCTCTCACAACCTGACAGCTGTGTTCCCTTGTCTTTTTCTCGGTCACTTGGCTTCTTGTTGTCTTGTGCCACATTCGGTAGCTCCGTCAGTGATATCATAGTGAGTAGTGAAAACAAGTAGTGAAAACGACATTTTTTAAATTTACTAAAGAAAATTTGAGTAACTTTTGCCTGGGCTAAACTTGCCTGCCACAATTTAGTAACTTCTTAAAGTAACTTCTTTAACTAATAAAAAAATACCTTCTTATACTGTGTTGAAATACCTGAGACCTGTCTATAGCACTTATTCACTGTTGCCTCTTATTGTAGTTGAAGTCGCTTCCTTGTCCTCATTTGTAAGTCGCTTTGGGTAAAAGCGTCAGCTAAATGACTAAATGTAAATGTACAATGCTAGGGTGTTCTGGTTGGTTGTAATAAACCACAACGGGCCAGTTCATTTTAAGATAGCGTTTATGTGCACTATTGTTGCATGACAAGTTATGCATTTGGGGTTGAGTTTAAGTATGAGCAAAAATAATAAACCTGCAGAGAACATAAAAACAACATCATCAACACTAAATGTGACTGTCTTTCAGGATCATACGGGCCGCATCGGTGCTGCTGTCAGATCCTTGCTTCCAGCTTCAGTCCATCCAGTATCTTCTCGGAGAAGGAGAAGATGGAGCCACGGCCGCCGACCACAAACACTTCTCGCTACACACTTGTAAGCGTGACCAAAAAGCGCAAAACTCCTAAAATAGATGCATATAAACAAACTTCTCACAGAGTTTAGTTCTAACGCTGCCTCAACACACCAGACTGTAATATTCAAGGCATTATAGACTTTGATTATTTAGTCCAGATGTGTTTGATTAGGTTTGGAGGCCCTCTAGAAGCAGGGTTTGATATCCCTGGTTTAGTTACACATCATTTAGAACCTAAATATACTTCCTTCTTCTTAGAATAGCGTCTATATCCAGTGATCTGAAAGTTATTGTGAATCCTAATATAGCTCTTGCTCAGCCAAAGCATCAGCTCATATTTCATGCAGTAGGAATAAATTCACGCAGTGACTTAAATGAAAAACCAATGTCATTTGACCTTTCATAATTGATTCATTTTCATGTATTTAGCAGTTGAAATTGAGGTAAGATGAGAACTTTATTTCTCAAATTATATGTTTTCATACAATTTTTCTTTGAATTTTTTTCTAGCCTGCCTTCCCTAAACAGAGTGCCTGTAGCTTGACAGGTAGAACATATCGGATGCAACACCAAGGTCATGGGTTCCATTTCCAAAAACACGCAAACTGATTACTTTTCATATTTTCAGGCATTGTAAGTTGCTTCGGATAAAAGCGTCTGCCAATCACAGAAAAAACTGGTTTGAAAAATTGGTTCTTTTTGGTTAAAAATACATCATGGCTCCATCATGTCCTAATACCAATCATCTGTTTTCTCCTTATTTTCAGTTATTTACGTACGTTCTCTCCCAGTAAAAGGGCATACGATGGGATGTTAATTTAATTACTATTTTTTAAAGCGCAGCACGTATATAAAATCAGAATGAGAGTTTTTACGTAACACCAGGAAATGCCAATCGATTCCTCCAGCCCTGAAACTCAGAACTGCTGTCTAACTGTACAGTCCAACATCCACCCCAATCCACCACCACGTCTGTAAGAGTCCTTGATGAATTATTTACACTAAGTGGATGCATTTCTGTCATCAGTATGCCCACACATCTAAACTGCTCCACTTAGAGCGAGAGCCAGGCGTGACAGTTCCCCAAGCATGCAAAAACATCAATGAGAATTTGTTTGTTTGTTTACTTTCTGTTTGAAGGGAGAGCCTTTCTGATACCCCATTACTTCAAAAAAGTATACTTTATGAGTTTTTAGCCTCCTAAAGACCCGGCAGTGGTAGTGTACTCGGATATCATGATGAAAACACGGTTGTAGTATCTTGTATGCCATCTTAATTTTTATACATTAGCTGTTTGGCCTAAACAGATCTTTTTTTGACGTGGCACAATTCATAACAATTATAGAAGTTGGGGAACATCCGTCAAAGGATGCATTTTTAAACTATTCTGATATTTGAATTCTGAATTTATAATCAGAATTTACAGTATATGTATTCATGAATTTGATTATTGAAAAAATACACGTATTTGCTGAAAGCCTGACATTTATTAAGAATAGTTTGGAATCTGTATGTGACACCCTGAATTGAAATCTGATTAAATCAGGTGCATGTAAGTTTTCAACCCTGTAGATGTACTGGCTGTAGCTTAACAAGTAGAAGTTAGACATCCACAAGCAGGTTTGTCATTCAGGGCTTGAGGTTTTTAACTCTGACAAGCCCTTCATTCAAATCCTGTTTTTTTTCACACCGTGAAGCTCATTCCACTTAGCTTTGGGCTATGGCGTGGTGTGAATCTCCAGGCTTATAAGGAAAAAGCTGGTCTCTCTCGTTGTCATGGAGACATGGAGGGTCGCCATGGACACCATGTCCGGTCTCGGTTCCTGACGGTCTATCCGAGGGCCTTTGTTGTTCCAACTAAACTGGGTCGTTTGTATCAGACTCTGAGAAAAGATTGGTTGGTAATTGTCCTTGTGTCTTTTTCAACCAGTTGCTAAAAGACCCAGGAGACACATAAAGGACCCGCCAACATCTGAACCATGTTGATCAGCGTGACATGGTATCCCATGCAAACAGGGACACTTGTAGCCACAGGGCTTGTTTTTAGGAAGTATTAGACGTAATTGGGTTAAGTTCCAGATTTAAAAGAAAGTCACAGTGGTTATGTTTGAAATTCTTGCATACTACTCGTACTATTTTAACATCATTTTAGAAAATGATGCTAATTTTCTGTATGATTTAATGCTGACTAAAACATATAAAAAGGGTCATGCGACAACAATGTAGCTTACTACTTAGTGTAATTTATTTCATGTTACATATTATTTAGATCATTATATTTATTTACTGTTTCATATTTTAAAAAATAGCAGACAGTTCACAGTAAATTCTGCACAGTACGCGCTGAGGGATATGCAAACCAGTGAAGCGCAGCCAATAAATAAACACTGACTTATTTCTCTTAATTTTCAGTCTGTGTAACGCTAGCTGTATCCTCGGCTCACAGCAGGACTGCCAGCAAATGGCAGGTGCTCCCTGATCAACATTAATTAGCATGTGGAAATATGTCCAACGCTTCATTATTTCATGTCTCTGCCAATATTAGATTGTCAATGTTATTAAATCAAAACCGCTACACACCCTCATGCTAGCACTGTCACATCTTAGAACTGCTACTGTTTCTCTTTAATAGATTATTCTCGGTAATGTACTTGGCCGTCTGCTGGATAGCAAGTGTAAGCCTGCAGGGCATTCCAAATGTGAAAAAAGATATTTCTTTGGTAACATATTGTGTGCACTGTACAATGCAAGAATTACTGAAGCAGAAGTTTGGCGTGCTTGATGCTGGCATTATTTTCCAGGCCCTGTTGCTGACATTGTGCTGCTTTCCCTGGTCTTCAAAAGCAATTTCTGTAATAGTAAAAAAATATTAAGAATAAAGTGATTTTACAGTACCGAAATTCTAAATCTAAGTCTGAAGTCCATAAATTATGCAGTGATTCTTTTGTTCTCCTGACTCTCCCTCACATCGGCAGATATTTTGGAATGCAACGAACAGCTGGAACTCGATTAGAATTAGAAAATTGAAACATGAAAATTAGATTGTTATGGCTGTCATTTGTCAGCTTTTATTCTATCTCTAGTGTACTTTTAAAAGTTGACTAAAATAATTCGCAACTACTTGCAATTATAACGTACAGACTTTCCAAAGAAAAGACCAAAAAGTTTGATGAATCATCTTACACTAATGGGCGTGTCCAATTTTTCTGTTCAATAAACAGCTCCCTAGAATTATAGCATCCTTTTTTCTAAATCCACCTCTACAGTAGCTATATATATATATATATATAATGAATCACTCCAAGAGGTAGTTCAGAGAAAATCTGAGAAACAAATTTAATAAGAGAAGATGGACCATAGGTGGTCCACATTAGTCCACCCTGAAGGGTTCAGGTTAACCTGTATGGCTTTGATCGTGCAGGATGTAATGAAGGGTGAAACAGGCCCTCGTTGCCTCCTCCATCCAGCATAGCGAGAGGCCATCTCATTATCCTAGTGCTTCTGAAGGAAGTTTCACATAGATGCGAATGGATGTAATGACATTATGCTATGTTTCTACCGCAAAGCTACCACTTATCGATCCAGCCGCCCGAGTTTTGACACGGATCTTGCAGGGTAAGTCGTAGGGCTAATTAATGTCTAGATTCCTCTCTGAAGAACCTCAGTGTGTGGGAGGTTTCTGGGTAAACACCAGTGGAGATACTTGTGTGGACCTGAACCTTAATCAAATCTTAAAGGGACAGTTCACGCAAAAATGAAAGTTCTATCATCATTTATTCCCATCGTGTTGTTTCAGTGGATAAAAGGTCTCATGCAGAACGTTCCGTGAGTAAATGAGGGGAATGACTTCCATTCACGAATGGGGCGTTTTTGTGCGCTAACGTTGAACTCGAAAACCTAAAAGTGTTTCTTTATTAAAAAGACCAAAAGTTTTATTAGCATTACCTCATTTGAATGCACCTCATAAATATTCCTTGTAAATATCACTGCGGGATTAAAATTCGCAGGTGTGTTGCTCACCCCATCTGGTTGGGCTGCTGCAACAGACGTGGCTGATTGGGGACATTCATTTTTAAGAGCCCCTTGAGACTGGTAGGCCTTCAACAATTTCCCTAGAGGGACACGTCAACGACCCGTCTTAGAAGGGTGACATCACAACAGTCTGGCGGTGTTGGTAGAAATATAGGCAAAGCATAAATTGTAGACATACACAAAAAAGGCCAGTTGCTAGTTAAGAATAATTCAAATTGATCTCAGATTCCGCCCGATCTTGGCGTTATTCGATTAATCATGCGGGTGGATGTTATCCGTGTAAAGTTCTGGCATTTAAGGAAACAATAACTTCTGCCTGATTGCAAGCGGTTTTGAGGAATCTACTGTACTTTGAAAATGTAAATTACGAGTAGCTCGTAGTTAAACTACAGTTTAGCTACACTAAATAACTAATTGTTGGTAGGCGCTTAATTATTAATGACTTAAATGAGTCTGTGAATCGTTGTTTGAGTCATTTTATTTATATGAAAAGTTCAGATGAATCAATTCACTGAAATAAACTGCACTTAAATTAGACAATGGGACAATAAACAGCAGGTTTTGTTATGCTTTTCCGATTCGTTGTACTTGTAATCACTCTTTTACAGCTGAGTTACTATACCTGAAAAATGTAGTTAGCGTTGCTAGTTAAGGACTCCCCAACATGGACTGAACAGTTTAACATCAGATTTGCTATTCATTAGGATGTCTGCTGTTCCTCAGAACATTTGCTGTTCATCCGGACGTCTGCTGTTCATCAGTCCAAAACATTGGATAGAGCAGCAATGATTGGCAATGTCGGGCCCAATTTCGGCACTTACAAACTAGACAAGCATGAAATTGCTGTGGGGAAAGTTTAAGCTGTAGGAAAAACAAGCCTCGTGGACCTCCGCCGCTCGGATCCACCCAAAACAATTAGACCCAGGAGCCCGAGGCGAAACCAAATGACTGATGGTAGAAGTAATGACGTAAATGCAATTATGAAAGTCTTTTCTTTGGCGTTGATCTTTTTTTGATCGTGCCAGTCAAAGATGTTGAACAGCAATTTGAGTGACACGGCTAACTACGGTCTCCCCTGGCACTCGCATAGCCGAATGAAGTGGATAATTTGAGTTCTTTTTGATAATGATTCATTCATGTTTTTATAAAGCATGATGAGTAGTAGAAAGCACATGTAAGCAGTATTGTCTGCGATCACTAGCACACAAAACGATAGATGAATACTGTATGTTTTTGTCATTTGTAACCTGTTTCAATACAAAGATCACAGATTTACATTTATCAGGCTTCTGTCTAAAGCTACATGCATTTTATCTGTATGTGTGTTCCCTGAGACTCGAACCCATGACCTTTGCACTGCTAACACAATGCCCTACCATTGTCTTGAATCTCTAATTGTCTAAATATTATCATAAGAATTCTTAATTAATCTTGACAACTTTGTATTATTGGAAAGGTTATCGAGACTTTGATATTTGTCCACTATTTTATAACCATTAAAAGTTATGGCAAAAATAATTTCCCAACCTGTATCAGGAGTTGTTTATTATTATTATTATTATTATTATTATTATTATTATTATTATTATTATTATTATTATTATTATTATTATTATTATTATTATTATTATTATTATTATTATTATTAAATTGCACTGCTCAACTGAACAGGGAAGCCAGCTGTACGGAACGTAGCTTCTTTTTGCATAGCCCAACTGATAGGCAAGCTAATACCTTTTTCAACCAATCAGCACACACCAATTTGTCAGACCTGGATCGCTCACAGGTGCCTCTTTTTGAAAGAGCTCACCTTAAGCAATTCCTCAACATTACAGTCTGTCAGTACCTCAGTCTGACATTGTGTGTGTGTATGCGTTTTGTTTGGCATAGACACGGACTACATCAGCACAGAAGAGGAGCAGAAGGTAGAACAGATGCTCTCTCTCCTGACGGAGGAGTCCAAGCAGGCGGCAGCCAGCACAGCGGTGAGTACACCTGCCCCCACAGGTTCCTAAAACAACAACCCGTCTCATCTGCTACCACAGAAAGCAATATGGTGCTTGTCTACAATCGTAGTCGTTTGAATGGTGGAATAGTCGTTTAAAGAGAGGAATTTGTTACGTTGTTACAGTGCAAACAAACGAATGCTTGTAAAATGCAGGAAAAAGTAACTGTCCATTAGCATATTAAGTTTTTAGCATAATATTAGTTTAAACAAAGGGAATGATGTGTGCTTTTCTGCAGCTTTGTTAGTGTAGACACTTCTGATGGACTTCATTAAAACAGAACGTTTTTGGAACGATTTACACAAACTTTGCTTTGCTTGTGTGTCCTCAGTGAGCCCCAGTGTGTCAAACTTTGAGCCAACAAACCAAGAAAAAGACAAATACTTCCGTAAATTTGAAGTTAAACCTCAAAACATAAAAATAAATCCTAGGTTGAAAATCCCAGGATCTTAGGAACAGTAATAAATAGAAACATTAAAAGTTTGTTTTTAAGAATTCCAGACATCAGTATTAAAAAATACCTGAACTATAGTACATGATATAGAGGCGAAGGTGGCGTGTTTATGTCGTAATTTGTAGCTTGACTTCCTGAAGAAACATTTGTTGCGCTTCTAAAGCATCGCTCTGTTTGAGCGTGTCAGTTTCTGGCTTAGCCAATAGAGCGAGTTTGGGGCGGGGCTGTCTCTTTGCCTGACCAATGGCAGATTGGAAGCGTTTGAGAAAGTCAAACTTCGAAAACAAACTGTTTAAAAATAAAAACACCATTTTGGAATTCCATTTGGTGTGACACTTGTGGCACAAATATCACATCACCTTTAAAATAGTTCAATTTTCAATTCAGTTTTCAGTTCAAATTTTTCAGGATCTATTATCCAGCATAACTAGTGTATTTAAAGGGAACTAAAACTCAAGAGTCCTTCAGGCACCTTAAGCAATGAATCACACCGTAGCTTTTAGACAGCATTAGGGTGGGTGGCAATAAAAGCCTATTAGTGATCTCCTGGAGTGGAATCATAACGTTCCCGTAGGTTTCTGCGGTCGAGTGTTAATGTAATGGCCGCCTCAGGTCCGTCCAGAGCCGGTACTCTGAGATAGGCGAGTACACCGCAGCATTAGACAGCAGAAAGACAGCTCCTCCCCCCAGAGTGTTTCTGCAGAGGAAACATGATCAGCCAGCTCCATCTCGGCTCAACCTTCAGCAGAGAGCCAGGAATGCCTCATCTGTCCACTTTAAATCGAGCTGTGGAATCTGGTGTCGCAACGGTATCAAAAATAAACATTTATTTTCTATAATCACCATGTAACCGATGATAACTCTATTAAAATGGGATATATGGGTATCATCACGGATAGTTGATGCCAAAAGACCATGTGTTATTTTTCCTTCTATATTTTCTTCACGTGGCGGGAAAGCTAAGCACAGATTTCGTCGATAAACAAAGTGATCGATATAAATTAAGTTTTTAATGTAAAGCGTGGAAATTGTCCTGCTGTGTAACTTCTCTTCATGTATCGCCAAATACAGAAATGTACAATGTGTCTATAAATAGTATTAAAATATACAATTATTACACAGTTGGGTTACTAACTTATTGATCTAATTGGCATTATCATTTAAGAGTGACTGCCAAAATCAGTTTTAAAATGGGCACTCTCTCGGGCGTCCTTAAAAATCAGGACCTCAGAAGGACATAAAAAATAACTCTTCCAAGTTAAAAAGGGTTTGTCCTGCAATGTGTTATATTTCAAATGCCAAAATTTTTCAACTGTTATTATAATTATGCCGTTTTAATGACTTAATTAAAAGACTGCATGAAATATTTGTGCTTTAAAAAAATATTGGGCAAAATGTTAATTAAAAGTGAGTCAAAAAGTAAAAAAAACATACACTTTCTTTTATACAAAAATAAAATTCAAAATAATGTAATTTTAACATAATATCTTGAGGTTGAAACATTGCGTGTCCATTTGTCAATCCCCATACCAATAAAGCTATAAAGAAAATATTAGAGCTATACAGCATTCATATTTAATTTGCACTACAAGGTGCAAATTGTCACATTCTTGCCTCAGAGAATTACGTGTTGATTTCTTCGTTCGCTTCTAAAAGCGTCTCTAGTTGTTTATTTTTCTGGAACGGATGTAAGTGATGATCTTCTAAAACGTAATCTCAAGCTTCTCCACCGAGAACAAGAATTGCAGCCGTTATTATTGTCAGTTTTTCCATCATTATACTCTGGATGGTATTCAAATCACAGGATCGCAGCAAATTACAGAAGCAGTCACAGTGTAGTTTGAGCCGCGCATACAGAAACAATCTGTTCCAGACCTTTCAAAGGTATTCCAGTAAATTACAGATGTATGTATCAAGTATGTCTTTTCTGTATTCTTCCTTGTTTTCGTACAGCAGATCTTTTAAAAGTTTTCCAGTAAAAATACATATCAAAAATTATTTTTAGTAAGTAAAAAAATAACACTTCCACACACCCCCTTCATCTTGGCTAATATAAATAGCTTATTTGCGGTCTCATTTTAAGCTATAGGTGAATCTGTTTTAACATCAAAATAACATCACAACAAAATATAAAAATATACAATGGCACCTGAAAAGCCTAAACGTGGCGTGTAAATTAAATAAGTACAAACTGAACACAAATTATTCCACCCAATCAAAGATGTCAGATTCCATTTGCTCCCAATCAGAAACGCTTATGAATTGACCTTGAAATTTTACTGTTTGTTCCGATCCTGCATGCGTCTGTGGAGGTAAACTGGATATGACAGTTTAATTACCGAATCATTGGTACAAATCACAGAGCTATGTCTGATTAACACTGAAAGATCAGAACGGCTCACTTAAGCTGATTTTATACATTTATCGGTAGGCAATACAATTCTGTCACTGTTTACATACAAATATTACAATGTTTGCAGTTTACATTAAATTTACAAAAAATAACAATGTAACTCCATAAAGGCTATATTCATACACACACTTAATAAAAAAAACATAAAAAATAACTTAATAAACAAAAATGTTTTTTAAAAAGGTGACTAGCGAAATATAGCAGAGTTTTTTAAAGAAGCTACTTTCCATTTAAAATATATGTCAACGCTGCATATGATGCTAAAAATGAACTGAACTGATGTGATACATTTCTGGCATGATGTAAAAACATGATCAACAAAGATGAAGTAACAACACGACACTGACCATCGGTTCCATAGCGTGTCCTCTCTCACTCTCACAGTGGGCCCCGGGCGAGCGAAGCTATACTTATTGTCGAACTCTGTTGTTTGTTTGCATGCCATAACTGCAATCAAACAGAAATATTATTGCTGTTATTTCCCTCTGGGCCTTTAGCGATGCAGCTAATAAATATTGTTATTGCTATGTGTGTACGGTGTCATATTTTATTTATTGCTGCTATTTATTGCTACTGTAATCCTACTTGTATATTCAGCCCTTGATTACAGGTTAATTGATTAGGTCTCTGTAGAGCAGCACTGTATTTGAGACATAGACTATATTTTTTGCATAGACATTCAGCTCCTGTGAACTTAGGTGAACTTTGTTAGCAGACTGATTTATAGTATTATTTGTAGTAAGCAAAAATTGAACTCTTAAACTCACCTAATAAGTTTATTATAATGGTGAAGATGAAACAATAATTTAATGTTGTTGTTGTGCCTTTCGGTTGCCAGTACCTCTCAAACCAGCATTAAAATAAGAGTATTAATAACACAAAAAATATTGTAACGTTATTATAAACATTTTTGGTGACCTCAACCAAGCAAAGATTACATTACGTTTTTACAATGCCGACTACATTTTGCAGTTATTACATTTTTTTTTAAATGACACAAATATGCACAGAGGAATCACGCACAGTAAGACCAGGAAACTGTATTCATTTAAAATATATAGGGTCAGTTCACATTTTCTTTTCAATGTGGTGAGGTAAAGTTACCTTAAATGTCTGTGTCATTTAACCAGTTGTGCTGTTATTAAGTTGGATAGCTAAAATATTTCAACAGATTACCTGACTTTAAAGTTAGGTAAAGACAGTTCACTGTATGTTCACTATAGCGCCCCTTGTGGCAATACTGAAAATGCGGTGTGTACTTGTATCGCATTATGAATTGCGTTCTGATAGATTCTGAAACGCAACAACGCTAATCGTTAAAATAAGTTCACATAGTGTTTGTGTACTGTTGTGTGTATCCAGCGCTAAGCAGTTCTTTGCCAAAACAGGAGGTAAACACATCATTAGCTCATTGAGTTTGTGTGTATCAGTGTGTTTGTTTCCACACTGGCTGACATTTGTTTACGCTCCTCTGCCAAGTGCACCTTGCCTCTGACGTCCGGGGTAACAAAGCGTGCGACCTGTCTTTTGTTCGGCATCGCCGTGATCCGATCGGTGTGTGTGTGTAGGAGCGATTGGATCTCTCTGAAGTGGTGTCTGATTACCAGTCATTTTTCCGCCCATGAGCAGGTCCTGGATCTGTCCATGAGATCAAACTTTCATCAACACATCATTGATCATTAACAGCCTTTCTCCACTTGCTCTCCATGTTTCCGTTTGTTAAATGTCAAAAACCGGAACGCCTCCACGTTCCTATATTTGGTTTTTCCTGTACCCGTGTTTGGTTTTGGCAGAAATGTGGGTGCATTTTTAAATTTGACATGGCAAGATAGTGTATTGACAAGTTCTTCCGGTGAGAATACGAATGTGTTCTGGAGTGAAACTCCAGTAATTTTGCTTTTCCTGGGTGGTTTGCTTGAGGCAACGTAGGACATTTGAGTTACAATAAACCACACTACAGATTTATTATATGAACTCTTATTATATTCATAAATACGTTTTCTTAAGCCGTGTCCCAGACCTGTCACACTGGGCTCAGTTTTGTCCTCATTAACACGGCTGTGGTCCAGTTGCCCAATCTTTACTGGTATTCCAGTGAAAGTTTCAAAAACATCATTAAAGCAAGTTACATTCACCTGAGATGCAAAATGAATTACATTATTAAGATACATATGTGTTGTTTGTTTGTACTAATTTTTTAAAGTACTAAAAAATATTTGGAGCTTGACAACCCCAGTCTTGTTTTACTTTCTTTATGAGCAAACCAGTGACCAGGATATGAGCGAAGGTTTTTTCATTTAGGTCATAATTACTTTCCTGTAGCTCAGTGGTTAGAGCATGGCGTTAACGACGCCAAGGTCATGGGTTCGATCCCAGGGATTGCACATACTTAGAAACAACGTATAGTATAATGCAATGTAAGTCACTTTGGATAAAAGCGTCTGCTAAATGCATAAATGTACTTCCTCAAATGCCAAAAGTTGTGTAAATATTTTTAATTTTAACGTGAACTTTAAGCATCCACCTCACTAAATGTGTCATGTTATTTTTAATTTTTTTTAACAGGTATTTGTTTTTTAGAAAATAAATTTTTATATGCAGTTCAGCAGGAGGGAAAACTGAGTTTCTGCTGTATATATGTTCTGATGTTATGGTGGTTGCCTGACCAGAGGTCAGTTAAGAAGACTTAACTTAAAGTGCTTTGAAGTTCCCAGACTTATTTTTTCTCTCAGCTGTGTCCTAGATTTCAGTCGTTGTGAAGACATGGGCTTATTTTCTTGCAGTCAGTGTTAGCAAAATATTTAATTAAATGTTGTTCATTAAGTTTAAGAATAATATAATGAGGAAATGTATAGTAAAGTATTAAGTTAAATGGTACTTTTTGTTCAGTTTCCAGCTGTTTGTATTAGTTTTTAGTGTACTTAGTTTTATTTAGCCTGAATAACAAGGAATGAATTTGTTTGTGTGCAAAATAATTAAATATTTTCACCAGATTTAGTCTCTAACACTGCTTGTCTTACAACGCTTGACCTGTTTTCCGTGCTCCTGTCAAAGAATCCAAGAGAATATCTGTGTTGACACGACTCTTCAAGCTATTTTTGAGGGTCTGTTGACTGAAACGCAGTGGCACGTCTAACCCAAAAGATGTTTTGTGTTGCGTCTGTGCGGTAACTCGAGCAACTCCTCGTTTCAACCGCTTTCTGTTTCTCACCGATGTTCTGAAAGAATGAACGATGTGTTTTGATATGAATAATTCAGAAGCGTCTGTCTGTAAATGTGTCGTTATTTTACCGCTCATCTCTTGTATTACAGACCTAAATCATCTTACGGAAATACAACGTCATAATCTAGCGATGTGAAGCGTCTGTGAACAAACTACTGTATAAATTATCACGCTGTCTCTCAGAGTTTGAACGAATGCTTCTGTGTTGCGTATGTTCAGATTGTCTTTAGGACCAGATCTGAGGTTTCACAGTGACCTCTGTGTGACCTCTGAGGGAGGTTTAACTTGGGACCCCTCTTCACACTATCTCCGGTCTCCCCGTGTCAACAAGCTAAGCCACTCAGTTTCAGAACTGTATTTACCCAGTAATTTCATATTAGTCCATTTGCTATACAAAGCTGTTTAAATGACAGAGTAAAATGTTTGCTTATATTGATTTGACACAGTAGTAGGAAATTAGACCTGTATCACAAGCGTTTTGTTGTGCTGGATACGTTCCCTGAACCTAAATATTAAAGTCTTTACCCTGACAGGCATTTACAGCATTTTTAACTGTAGAAACTGGTACTGCATAGCAATTTCTGAATACGCAACATTAAGGAACTTTCACTTTCGTTAAAATCAGAAATCAGAACTCCAATGTTGCCCTGCAGTGGCTGACGCTGTAGCTAAAGCTGGAAATCTAAATAATGCCGATGCAGCGTTGTTTCCTGCATATACAATAAGTTAAACAGCACAGCAAGGTTTGGCCGTGTCCTAATGTGATGGATAACAGATTTGTGTAGAGAGCATTTCAAACGGAAAGAGGAATTTTAAGATGTAGTTAAATGAAGATGAACCTAATTAGACTCGGTTCACCGACAATTCGGAACCTTTGAACTGCGTTTGCAAAATGGGAAACAAACTGATTGTGCAAATTACTAGTTGTCAGTTTCTGTCGTCAATTTCAAACCTGTGGCCCGTTTTTGTTTAACATATATTCCCCTCAAGCCGATTTCAGGGATTGGGATGTGATTGCTCAAGATCAAAGTTCAGTTTAGCATTGTGTTATTTTCAAAAACAAAATGTTTATCTTGTCATAGTATTTTTGTCTTGTTTACAGTAAAAAACCTTCAAACAAGATACATTTTTAAAAAGCTCAATTGAATAAGATAATGACAGAATATGTTTTCATAGAATTTATGTTCAATAAGGTTATACAAGGTTATATAACTTAATATAGCCTATATATTCAACATAAATTCTCTTAAATTCTCTTCTATATCTTCTCTGCACATTTGTTTGTCAAGTAAACTTGACAAAAATGAATGAACTCATGAATGAAACAATGTTAATTCTTTATTGTAAAATAGGAAAAAAATACAAAAAAATAAACATATTAATTAATTCCCAAGTGGCATCATTCACAAGCCAGTTAATTTCCAGTAAATAAAATAAAGACCCACCCATTTTATCACATACATTACATTACAAAAGTAAAACGGGTTGTGTATGTCGTTTCATGTTGACTAACCTCACACACGGCAGTACGCAGCATCGACACACACACACACACACTCTCGTTACTAACAACACAATCACAAGCTTGACATTGACTGATTTCTCAGTTAGTTTGTGCTGACGGACGAGACTTGTAGTTCTGCTGAATAATCAGATGTTCTCATCTGGCCACTGTCAACCAAAGTGAACTGGGGTGGTCAAGGTCAAGGTCTGCTCCTGGAAACTATCCTGAGATAGTGGATATCTTCCCCCATTACTCCAACACAAGATCTGAAGGTAATAGCTGAGGAAGGATGGACTTGGAAGGGAGTGAATGAGATTTTAAAAGGGGCTTAAATTTCTTTCATCCCAGCTTAGACGCCAAACAGGAACCTAAACATTCCTCAGGGAACAAAGGTCCACTTTAAGGATGGAAGGACATTGGGGACGACCAGATCGGAATACGAGGGCCCAGTTCATGGCACGCAAGCTCATAGCAAACTGATGAAAAACCTGATGGCCATGCTAGCTGTTAAACCGAGGTTAGATCCATGACTTGCTCTCAAAATTCCCCTTCGCATGTCCAAAGCTCTTTAAAACTAGCTGAAGCTTCGTTTTCCGCCACGGTTTGTGTTTTAAATCGGTTTGGCAGGGGCGGACAGTTACATTATTGAGGTTAAAAGGATATCAATAACTTCTATCTGTGCTTGCCTCCATTACGCCTTCAGAGTGACATGCGCTGTTTTTGAGAGAGCACCAGTAGCATTTCATTGTCAAGCAAAATTGCCGCTAAACTTGACAGCTAGTAATCACCAGCCATATTCGTTGTACGGAAACCAGCGGCTTTGACATTTTGATAACTCAAAGCTTTGTGTCCTATGTGAGTAAAGCAACACGAGGGTGTCTAAATAGTGACACCGTTTTTAGCAAATGATCTGCAGGAGGCGCTTTCAGTTGGGCTGATCAAATGCGACCGCATGAAGGCTGCCGCTGCATTTTAGACAAACCTTTGTGCAAATGATTAAAGATATAAATCATTTACAAATGATAAATTGCATTTCAAATTCATTTTGTCTTCAAATCTGAGGGGGCACAAGCATGACGCTTCTGCAGGTACTGCTTGCAATCGTTGTAGAAGCCCCACAGAATTGTGGGATTGATGTATACATGTAATCATTTTACACTAGTGGTAAATCTAGTGGTGTCTTTAGTGGTCCAGAGATAAATGACCTGTAGCTGTTTGAATAGCATTCACATTTATGCACTTTGAGGACATCCAAGCCATACATTACTTCTCTTTGAATCTGGTAAACCTGATTATGGTTTGGGTTTGGTTTTTCCAAAACGGGTATCAAAACGGGTATCTAAACAAGGCACCACAAATTGTTGGAGGATGAAAACAGGCATGTTTCCAATTGAGGAATCTGATTGGCAGCTGATTACAGAGGTTAGAGGAATGGGGCACATGTACAACTCCATGAAATCCATATAAAGACCTCAATAAACACTAGCAGCCATCTTGTTTACACACCCATCTGAGGAAAGCCAAGGGAAGAAAGGCTTAAGATTACAAGAGTCTCACATGACTCGCGTCTAAAGAAAATTCATCCGACGTTTGGAGTCATGTGGCTCCTTCTGGAATTTAGACCCTTTGAAGAGAATCTTGAGACCTACTGACAGCAGGAATGTTTTAATTGGCTAGTCAAACGTAAGCTAATATCTAAGATTAGGGACTTGGGAATAAAACCACAAAACCATTCAGACATGAATGGTGCCTCTCAACTCACAATTTTGCAGCTAAAGAAACCCCACATGGGGTTTAATACACCTGTATTAAAAGAACAACATGGGCAACATCTAAGGACTTGTGTGTGGGCTCTAATTGTCCTAGAAAGTAACCAGCTAGCAAACACCCAACTTGTAGTTATGTACTTGAGTACTTGTAGTTTTGTAGTTGTACTTGAGTTTTGCATGGACAAGCACTACTCAGTTTTCTTCAGAAAGTATAAAAACAGTTCCTTGCTTTACATTTATTTGCTAATGTGGAAACGAAGTACAATGTATTTTTGCCTGTTTCTGCACAGTAGCCTAAGATTAAAAGTATTTTAATGGCTAAATAATTACATGCTTGCTTCAAAATTTGGTTATTATGTAGAAGGCTTCATGTTGTACTCTGCCCTGTCAAACTTGGACTGTATTTTACATATCAATGAGACATTAGCCTGTTTAATGAACCTCTGGGGTTTTGTCTGTTTCTAACAATTACAAAACGTTTATTTTGCACTGGTGAAATCAAGTATGTTTGAATATGTATTAAGAAATAACATTAGGTCTTTATGCTAAATGGGACTCGCAAATACACTCGTAACACAAGAGTTTATTTAATGAATGAGTTATTAATTTAAAAGCATCAGATTTCTTTGTGCAACACATAAACATGCGATTGTCACTGTATTTGTTCATTCAGTGTATCTGGACAAGGCACGTCACGTTTGGCGCATTCGAAAAAATGTACAAGTGTTTGAAAGTTATATGTGAAATGGTTTTATGTTCAGTCTTACTCATATTTTGTCTTGAAATTGAATCGAAATCAAATTGAAATCGAATTGTGTCGGTTAGTCTATAAATTCACATGAACAGTTAATGTTGTTTGTATGTTTTACTTGCATTTGATTGTAGTTTGGCAAACTGAACAGCAGGTTAAGAGTTAAAACACACAGGCTCAAACTGTAGATTTGAGCACTAATACGATTTGCACCATTCACATCACAAAACATTTTCTCCCATTTTAGCGAGACCTGTCCTGGTTTAAGGCAAAAAAATCTGCTTGGCCTACTTTCACCCAAATTTTACTGGGATGCAGTAATCCTGTTTCTGGCACATTCTGTAAGACGGGTGGTATGTAGTAAATGAGAATTCGGGCTGTACGTTTTGAATTGTTACCTTGAGCGTTCCAGTATTAACACCAGACGTGTTCATTCATGGTTTGTTTTTCTTCCACAGCCGACCAGCGAGGATGATCTCTGCCCGATCTGCTATGCACACTCCATATCGGCCGTCTTCAAGCCCTGCTCGCACAAATCCTGCAAGTGAGTTTAACCGACTGCAACCGATGTCGGGTCAATAGTTCCATTCTGTCATTCATCGTTCCATTTAGAAGATTAACATCAGGCAGTAAAATGCTTCTATGTCCATTATGTGGCATATAACATTATTAATACTGGTCGGTGACGACATGTTTGTATTACTGTGGGTTCCACTGGTTCCATCCTGGGGTCTCAGATCTATATGCATTATGTTGGGTAGGATGTTGTGGGATGGTTACTAAGATCTAATGGCATATGTGTAAAACGAATGGTTTAATGTGTGCTGAAGTGTTTCAGTCAATACTGAAATGGTTTTTAATACCAATTTTTAAAACCCACAATGTTGAACGCACTCGTGTACAGTGTGTCTCAGAAGGATTTCGACACTTTAGCCGCAGTATAAAATATATTACTGGCATAGCATTTACAAGAAAATATGAATAAAAATATCAAATATCAAGTGTTATTTTCCGTAGTCAAATTTATTCTTTTAATATTGGCTTAGGTTTCCAAACAAGTGGAGAGGCATTACAAAAGTTATAAATATTAACAAATAAAATTAGAATAATGCCAAGTTGTCTTTTAGTATCTCTTAGTTAAGTACAGTAAACGTGAGTGTTTTTCTCTTAAACAAATGCATAAAAAAATGATAAGTAGCCTTCAACTACCTCTGTAATATGCCAACATTGCGAGTTTTTCTTGTTCAGCAAATAATTCACGGCTGTGATCTGACTCAGCAGTCTGTACCCGATTCAGTGTCCCTGATGGACTGATCTGTCTTGTTTTCTGTCCTCTCTGTTATTTCAGGGCCTGTATTAATCAGCACCTGATGAATAACAAGGACTGCTTCTTCTGCAAGGCCACCATCACTGGAGTGGATGATTACACTAAACCAGCCAGCTGTTAGCATGCCCTTCACACACACACACACACCTTTGGGTACTCAGAATCAACATGGCTTTCCCCAAAGACTTCGCGTGTGAAGACTGGACTCATCCTTCCATCCAGAGTTGTACTCATCGCACCCTTGGAAAGTCATTTTCGTGTTCGCTCTCTCCCCCATCTGTTCGGTTTTGGTAGTGCACACTCTGTACTGGTATATTTTGTCCTCTGGCAATCGGAACGAGGCCCCGAGGCGACAGTCGTTCCCAGGATGAGAATGGATGAGAACCTGCTCGCTGTCTGAGCGTCAGACGGCAGATCTGATGCTGAATCCTGAAGATCGGACGACAGTGATGGAGTGGAAGAGTGGGATGCTGGGAAACAGGAAGTGACATTCTGCATCAGATGGACAACTGGTCGTCCCCCTCACACCTCTGTCACTATCTCACCATCTCATCTCTTGTCGTCTTTGTTTTTTCTCTCGTTTTTCCTGTTTTCATCTTGTCCTTATGTCTCGCCCGTTGTCTTTTCTAATCTCAGCTCGTCTCTTCTTCTCTTGTCTCATGTCGTCTCATCTCTCGTGTTTCGTTCCATCTCTTCCTCCCTCCTCTCTTTCAAACTCTGGTTCTAATAGCATATCAATCAGGAAAGCAAATATAAACTTGGTACTAGTGACACTTTTACATCATGATCTGCATTTGGTAATGTTTTTATACTCTATGCCGACAGCCATATTTGACATAGGTGATAATATGTAGAATCACACTAAGGAGAACCTGCAGTCAGTTCTGATTGTTGTACATGATTATGGGCATTAAAAAAAACAATGCTCAAAGAACATTACATTCACTAGTC